>BJCM01094925.1:0-21196 GCA_018326385.1 Flaveria bidentis
AAACACACACACAACCGAACATACAACATACATAAGCACATAACCGAAGCAAGAACTCAACAAAAACACATAAACCCTCGAATTCCTACCTTGAAATCCGGCCTTCTCCTTGTTCTTCTTCAAGACCCGAAAGTTCTCCTCTTCCTCTCTCTGAAATTCGTCTGAAAAGGGCGTGATGGGGGAATGGGTGACCATGCCCTCTTTTAACACCCAATTTTTGTACCTTTTTGTCCTTTTGACACTTTTAACCCTTCAACTTGGGTTAAGTTTGTATTTGCTACCTTTATCATTCCTTTATTGTCCTTTTTTAAATATCCGGGTGTTACACTTAAACACCAAAACCCTAACCTAAACTTAAGTCTCGGTTCATTAGAGTAATAAACCACCTAATTAAAACCTTAACCTTAATGAATAATACTAATCGGCTAAGTCACACCTCATCATGCCACCTAGCCATTGCAACACCAAGCATGTTCCTTTGCATGACACCTAAACCTCTAAGCAAAGCATAATCATCACCCTAGACTTAGGTATCATAATGTCCTTCAATTATGGCCATCGACCGAAGGTCCATATAAACCACCATCGGTCATTTCATAAACCATACACCATCCAAACCACCATCTCAACTCTCTCGGTCACCACCTCTTCAACCGAATACCATCATCATCTTCACCCTCGTCACCTCTCTCTACCACCTTATAAAAACCATCACTATTGCCACCTTTCACCTTACGGTCATCCCACACAAACCGTTTATCATCACCATCTTCTACACTCTCTTTCAGTTTCAAATCTTGAAGTGCTTATCATCGGGTTGCAAGAAGAACAAGGTTTGGAAGCTTGAAGACACTCGCTAAATTTGATCCCACGGAGAAAGAAGCTGTCATCAGTTATCATCACTCTCTTTCGTTATCAAAATCAAGGTTTTAATCCCTAAACCATAACTAGTCAAGTTTACCAAAGTGTATATATATGTGTCTAAACAACACATATAAACAACCCTTATGGTTAAACCCACAAGTTCTTTATATAATCTTACAAATATGTTAATATTATTGAAATAATATTAAGAAGGTTTTATAACCTGAAGAAAATGGATGAATATTGACAATCAAAAGTTATATAGAAGAAATTATCAATAAAAGGGTTGAAAATTATGTGCCAACTTATTAAATTTGGTTTGATATGTATTTGACTATGACTGTGGGAACAAATATTATGAATATATTTGAAATATTAGGAGATATTAATCTGAAAATTTTGATGTTGTTACTACAAGTAAAATAAATTATATGAATTATTTTAGTATTTGAAAGAAAATTTTATTCCGGAATAATTGAACCTGGAAAATAGTTGAAAGAATTATATTTTGACTCTTATAATTTATAAGACTCGCAGAAAAAGTTTCGTGACCTAATTCAAAATTATGCCTAATTTATGAATTTTTAAATTTTCTGCTAACTAAAAATCGGGAAAAATACTTAAACTGTGAAATAAATTATGAAAAACTTACAGAAAGTATATAAAATTGAAGGACAGTCTGTATAAAAATTAGAATTTTTGGGTATGTTATGATATTTTTACCGAATAATGGTAAAATGATAAAAATAATGAAAAAGGATTCTGTTGTGATTTAGGACCTAAGAAAATTTTGAAAACCTATAAATGTTATGAAAAATATTCTGACTAATTTTGATAAATTTTAGAGACCCGAAGGTATTTTTGATAATTTGTCTAAATATTATAACAATTATAAAAAATAATCTGAAAATCATTAAAACACGAAAATTTAATATGTTATGTCTAATTCATGATATATGAGGTACTGAAAATTTTGAAGAAAATGTATATATTTTCTAAACTATGAATATTTTATGTATAGGTCATCTCTTGGAGTAAAGGTGAGACTTATAGCCTATTTTTATTCTTATAGACTTTTGGGGGAAAATATACTGTTTAGTGTTTGATGCAATTTTATGAGATGTACTGTCATTTATGTTACAACTATTAATTCGGATGTGGAACCGTTGGATAATATAGGTAGCGCTACTTAGAAAAATATTTCCTGCACCAACAGGATGAGTGTTGTGATGCTATATTATCTGATTTTATGAATTATGATATGACAGTTATGAATCATCTGAGTATTATGTAAGGTTTGGTTGTATATGATGCATCAAAATATTTTTTTTAAAGTTTAAACCTATGATCTCACCAATATTATGTTGACCATTTTAAGTATGTTTTTTCAGGAAATCAACATGTTTAACAACATAATATTCTCATTTGATGTATATAATGGCTGGGGAGAATTAATGAGGAAAGTTTGTGTGAATCTGACAGTTAATCTCATGACCTCAGTGTATAAGTGGATGCTCATTTCTATCGTCTCTGAAGATGTAGCTGTTAGATCTTATGTTGTAATAGAATTATGTTATGTCAAATTTTGACTATCTATGATGTGATGTAATTCTATTTTTATAATTATAATTATAATATGAAGTTTGTTATGTTATGTTAATCTGTGTAGTCATCTAATCAATGAGTTCTGAACAAACGAGTCACACCCAAATAGCATCTCACGCTTCCGCCGGGATGTGACAAATTATGAGTTAAAACTTTTCAAGTTTGATGAAAATAACAATTTTAAACGAACCCCGAGAGAAAAAATGAATGCTCAAATAAATAACTATATGTACCCATGCAACAGACTATAGTTGATCTAGACAACAAAAAAAACAAGCGAGTAAGCAACAACATCACGTTGAAATATATATGACACGACACAAAATTAACATGAAATACTATCTTGCTTAGGTAAACATGACAGATCAATGATTTTATTAATATTATTTTTTAATTTATTGTGATTGTGTTTTATGTCATGGTTGTATTAAAAAGATCTTATGCTCAAATAAAATAAAAAACTCTTGTGTGTTAGTGTAAACAAATTTTTTACATGTAAGTTAATTGGTTCGAACAATACATGACATATTTAACACAACTAACGAACATAAACACAACACCTTTAATGTACGTGTCGTTTCTCAAACATTCACACATTTAACACGATTTAATGTAATAAGATTATTGATTGTTTGACATAATTCGATCACTAACGTTGTTTGACATAATTCGATCACTGACCACTCTTGAGAAATAGCAAGGCGCAATTAACGTGATCAAATAAAAATTGCAATATTATAAAACTCCAAATCTTGTCATTTTAACTATGAGTCAAATTAATTAATAACACTAGTTAAACATATATGCATCTCATGAGCCGCCGGTTGAACCCATTTAGACACATTTTAATCTCGTCATCAACATGTCAACCGTTTATAACTCGAAACCATTTACCACCCTCAAACAATAACCTATTTAACTTACCTTAAACTAAAGTTATCACTAGAGGTGTTCAAATTCTGATATCCGAAAATTTTGGATAGTGTATTTCACTGTTCAAATCCGAATCTGAAATTTCGGATATGAAGTTAAAAAATTTGTATTATTTAATTAATTTTATAAAACTATAATAGCATTTATTGAATTTTTTTGGATATCCAATTTTTTTATTAAAATATTTGAAAATATGTAACAAATATTTAATATTTTTAAATCTTTATAAAAATATTTTGGATATTTCAGATAATATTTCAGATATCAAAAAATTTTCAAAATCACTATACGAATCCAAATCTAAAATTTTGAATGTCTGAATTTCGGATTTTCGGATATTTTTTATTCGAATATTTTTTAACTCACACTAAAATAGACTGCACTTTAAATTTATTTAAAAAAAATTCTAGCGATTGTCAACCCTAAGAAGCCACCAGAAAGGTATATATACACACACAAAAGTCTCTACATATCTTTCATCTTCTCATTGTTATCACTCAATACCTAATGGAACCCAACATGCAGAATCAAACAACAACAACAATGGGGTTTAACGATCTCACAATGGAAACCCTACGTGATCGAGCTGCAACAATGAAGGATTGTCTCGCCAGAAGCCAGATCATCACCGACAGCATGACCTCCATCCTCGGCTCCTTCGATCTGCGCCTCTCCGCCCTAGAAACCGCCATGCGCCCCACGCAGATCAAGACGCATTCGATGCGTAAGGCGCACGAGAACATCGACAAGACGTTGAAGTTTGCCGATGCGGTTTTGGTCCAGTTTGATCTTGTGAAACAGGTTATGTTGTTGATTGTAGATCTTTATTTGATATTATGTTGTTTTATGATTATGAGTTCATGGATGCCGAGGGTACTGTTTCATAGCCTCTTAATGGTCATTAAAAAGCTACATCTTAATGGTTCATAACCTTTTAATTACATATAACCTTAAATCTGAATGATTAAAAGGTAAAATCCTAATATTACATCTTAACCAAACTATTAAGATGTAGCTTCTTAATAACCATTAAGAGGCTAACGACAGCCGCTGAATGTGTTGGTGGGTTGAGATTTGTTGTTGAGGGATTGAAATTTGGAAATGTGTAGGCTGAGGCTGAGATTATGAGAGGGCCTCATGAAGATTTGGAGAGTTATTTGGAAGCAGTTAATCAACTGAAAAGTATTGTTCGGTTTTTTAGCACGAATAAGAACCTTAAGAGCAGCATTGGTGTGATTACACATTCTACTACTTTGCTTCAAAAGGCTTCATTGATGCTTGAGGAAGAGTTCAAGCAGCTATTAACATCTTGCAGGTATGATTTCAATAGATTCTCATGAAAATTTGTTAATTAGTTCATAAAATTTTTAAGCCTTTTGTAATGATCGTGTTATTTAATTGAGGAACAGTATTTGTTATGTAGATCATATAATCTTTAAGCCTTCTGTAATGATCTTCTTATTAGTTGAGAAATAATATATGCTATTTAGCTCATAAATCTTTAAGCTTTCTGTAATGATCTTGTTATTTCATTGAGGATCAGTATTTGTAAATTGGCTCATATAATATTTAAGCTTTCTGTAATGATCTTGTTATTAGTTGAGGAACAATATTTGTTATTTAGCTCATATGATCTTTAATCCATCTGTAGTGATCTTGTTATTTAGTTGAGGAACAATATTTGTTATTTAGCTAACAGAATCTTAAACAATGATCTTGTTATTTAGTTGAGAAACCAAAGTGTTTTAATTGATAAGTTGTGTTTGTTTGTATATCAGTAAACCGGTTGAACCTGACCGGCTTTTGGACGGCCTGCCAGCCTCCCTTCGACCGTCAACAGCTCATGGTGAAGGAGGCAAGAAAACTCATGCAGATCACAATAAAGGTTCAGAAGATGTTGTTTACCGCCCCCCGACTCTTCTACCACCTAAAATTGTACCATTGTTGCATGATCTAGCTCAGCAAATGCTTCAAACTGGCCAACAACAGCAAGTATTCATTATTTACAGGTGGAAACTTTATATTATGAATCTTTAGCATAACCGTATGAATCCTGCATCAGTTGGTTGTAATGTGATTGTGTATCTTTAGGGAAGCTCGCGGGTCATGTTTGGAAAACAGTCTTAAGAAACTTGGAGTAGAGAGGCTTGGTAAAGATGATGTGCAAAAGATGCAATGGGAGGTTTTGGAGGCGAAAATAGGAAACTGGATTCATTTCGTGCGGATTGCTGTAAAGTTATTATTTGCTGCAGAAAGAACGGTGTCGGATCAAGTTTTTGAAGGAATGGAGTCATTTATGGATCAATGTTTTGCAGAAGCTACTGCAGGCAGTGTGTCTTTACTACTTAGCTTTGGTGAAGCTATTGCCAAAAGCAAGAGGTCACCCGAAAAATTATTTGTTCTTCTTGATATGTATGAAATCATGAAAGAAGTTCAACCAGAGGTAATAATTAGATATTGTATAAGATAATTACAGTTTCTATACTCAGTTTTCTTGTAGCAACTTCATACAGTATGAATTCATGCATTTTTATGTGTTTATTTATGATTTTTTGTTTGTAATTTACAGTTCAATACGCTTTATGCGAGTATTTCTGCTGCTGAATTGAGGGAATCTGTTTCTGCTTTGACAAAACGGTTAGCAGAGACCGCTCAAGAGACTTTTGTTGACTTTGAAGAAGCGGTTGAAAAAGATGCTACAAAAACTGCTGTTCTTGATGGAACTGTTCATCCTTTAACTAGTTATGTTATTAATTATGTCAAATTCTTATTTGAGTAAGTTCTTATTGGTCTCTTTTGATAAATATAACTAAAATTTAGGCTAACATTTTGATCTTTAAGTTTTGTGTATGATGCAGTTATCAATCAACATTAAAACAACTTTTTCTAGAGTTTGAAGCAGTTGATCCTGATGCCCAACTGGCGAAAATAACCACACGAATAATGCAGGCCTTGCAGAATAATTTAGATGGAAAATCTAAAAACTACAAAGATCAAGCTTTGACGCAGTTATTTATGATGAACAATATTCATTACGTCGTTAGATCTGTTCGAAGGTATAATCGTTTGCTTATAATCCTTTTTGATTATCTTAGGTGAATAATTTAGTTCATTTTTATAGGTCTGAGGCGAAGGATATGTTAGGCGATGACTGGGTCCAAATTCACCGAAGGGTCGTGCAGCAGCATGCGAATCAGTATAAAAGAATTTCTTGGTCTAAGGTTCTTTATACTCTTAACATTTCTTGATTTTTGATGATTTCATAAGCTACATATGAAATTCAGAAATTAGAAAATTCTATTTTAGATAAAGTTCACCTTTAATGTTGGATAATAGTTGGTGCTTGTTAACACATAAATCAGATGCTCAGTTTTTAATTAACTTAGGACATTTATGGTAAAACTGTTGAATTTGAAGCCTGATTTGGACCATAAGTGATTTATGACTTCACAAATGTAATAATTTGGTAGATTTATTCTGTGTATGTACTATGAAATTTATGGATATACAATTAAAGTTCACAATATAGAAATCATAGAACTCTGTAAATTCTGTTGGAAGCATAATCTTGACATCAGTAATATTTCAAGTAATATATGTTTTAAGTATATTAAAAATTCTTGTATCATATAGTCTGGGTCAACTTGGGTCAAGTAAGTGTACTTCGCGGGTCTTATGGCAGTTATATAACCCAACAGTTGGCGCCAAAACTAATTGTTAATAACCGCCAATCTGAGGTGTATATATAGTCCTGCATGTTGTCATTGGAACAATGAAATAAAAGTTTCTGTTGTGTGTTTCTCTCTGCATATCAGTGTGTATATGTGCAGTGTGTGTTTTGGGTTTGAATCAATTAAGTGTACTTTACACGTGTTTACTTGCGATTAAGTTAATTTAGATTGTGATTTATCAAATGGGTCACATCAAAAAGTTTAGTTAAAGAAACGATCAAATGGTTTAAAAATGACCCGTTCTGACCCACTACCCAACCCAGCCCGGATGGATTGGCCCATACTAAAAATGACTCATTTTGACTGACTATCCAACATGCCTGGCCCACCAATCTTTTCAACTGTAATCCTAACCGAACCATTCTAACGGTTTTTTGTTTTGATTGTTCATCAGATACTACAGTGCCTCACGGTTGCTGGTGGGGATGGGGTCAGCACTGCAGGGGTCTCTCGAGCCACGGTTAAAGAGAAGTTCAAGACATTCAATACTCAGTTTGAAGAATTACATCAAAGGCAATCTCAGTGGACCGTTCCCGACAGTGAGTTGCGTGAGTCACTGAGGCTGGCTGTAGCCGAAGTCCTCTTACCCGCCTACAGATCTTTCAGAAAACGCTTTGGGTACATTTTCATAATTCCATTTTAAGGTTCTAAATAATCATGTTTTGTTTTAACTAGATCGTAGGTGAATCATGATTACCCAACCTGCCTATTTTGACACCTCTACTGCTTTTTGTTTTCGCATAGTAACATGATCGAGTGTTGTAATTATGCAGACCTTTAATCGAAGGCGGTAAAAACCCATCGAAATACATCAGATTCCAGCCCGAAGATCTCGAGAGAATGCTGGCTGAATTTTTTGAAGGGAAAACATTGCAAGAGCAAAAACGGTAGATTTAATGACCGATTTATATTTTGTTGAAATCAAAGTTTATTATATTCTTTTTAGTTACCAGTTAATATGAATAAAATGGTGTATGGTGAATTAATGTTTTTTTTAATAATCTTGTAAATCTTTCATCATTTTGATCAATTTATAAATCTTTCATTTTGTAAAACAAAAATCTTTCATCACATTTACTACGTTCTCACTAACCACATGTAGATATATATTGTCACGCTGGATTTGTTTTTATTGTGACGAGACCGACAGTTTTTCGAGTTTGCCTTAAAGGCTTCACTCAATGTTAGAACTAGTTCATTACGGTAATGGGTATACCTTTTGGAGTTAGAGATGTTGTAATTCCATAATGAGTAGCGTCATGAAATAAAACTTGAGTTTCATCCGTTTGAACGTACAACTACCGGTGGTTGTGTAAAATCAATAACAATGATAGCGTACGTGTCAAAACTTATGTACTATAAAATAGATCAAGTTCGTCAATAAAGTTGCACAAATGGCTCATTGACTAAAAAGTAAATCCTCCGGTCTTTTGAATGTTAAGAATAACATAAATGAGTGATTATGAAAGGTTAAACCATCTTAACTTATTATTATTATTTTTTGTTGTTGTTGAAATAGCTTTTTTTCTTTTATAAATTTTAGGGATATTAAAAAATATACGAATCCGAGGATCTGATTCGAAAATCTGATTCCGAATTATCCAAAATTTTGGATATCTGAATTTCGGATATCCGAAAATTAGGATTTGGATAGTGATTTTGAGAATTTCGGATATTTGGACATCCAATTATCCCTAAACTACTGTAATAACGAACTTGCAAAATGGATCTGTTTATCATAAAGAGATTCATCATTCCCGACCTCCTTCACCTTAATTGTTATTTGAACAAGTAAAAGTTATGTCTTGGTCCGAGTAGGGATAGCATTTCTCTCCTGCATGTCCATGGAGTTTTGAAAAATCCAAACATCTTAGAGATAGATAGAGAGGTAGGAATTTATCGAACGAACCGCACTCCTTCGTGTAGCTGCCAGAGCCTCGTATTTACCAGCGGGGGTCCCGAGATATTCTATGATCAAAGGCTTTGTGCTTTCAATTTTAAACACATTTTTATTTTAGATCAAGATTTTTTAGTATATATTAGGACTTTTATGATATTAGTTGATTTTTTATATTATTTTTATAATGGCATATGTCTAATTATTGTAAAAAACTAAAAATTAAAAAATTAAAAAAATTAAAAATTAAAAATTAAAAAATGAATATGCGAACTCTCGGATACGGATACGGATACGGATACGGATACGGATACGGATACGGATACGGATAGTGATATCTACTATCCGAAATTTCAAATAACCGACTTTGAACACCCCTAATAAATCTCATGCGATTTTGGCTTATGAAATCACATAATTTTTAAATCCTACCGGTTCATGTGATTTTAGGTGAATGAAATATGATATTACTTAACGAAACTTTTGAGATGAGAGTTAGTGGAAAATACGCAATATGCGCATAATTTTCTAATAAAAAACACACACCGTAATATCTTTTCTCAAATGACATAATCTACACTGTTTTTTATTAATTCGCACAACTAAACTTGTAATACTTCAATCTTGTTTAACCATTTTACAAGTAAAACCAAAGAGATGTTCTTGACTTATATTCCACAAACACAAAACCCTAGAGATATAAAGATGAAGTTAAAGAACCAAGAAGGTGAGATCATAAAAAGGAGCTCCAATGGCAATATGACATATTAATGTGATCATCAGCTCGATCTCACGTCGACCCTTTTAGGGATTTATTCGCATGTTATTTTATCATTGCAATATCTTACCTTCTTTTTGACTGGTCCTCTATTGTACACTCGACTTTAAAAATTTTTCATGTAAAGTACAAATTATGTAAACACTAAATTGAATAAAATCATGGTTGGAAAACTCACCAGGCGCTATCACGTCAGTCAACTGGAAAATTGGGAGTACTAAGGCATAGGCAGAAAGTACTCGAACGTGATAAATATGATGAAATTAGTCTTTGGGAAATTATAAATGTGTCAAATATCATAAGCTTACTAATATTTATACAAAAATATGTGAATATAGATGTATTAATCATTTAATTATCATCTTCCAAGGTATTACAATGAAAAAGAATAAATATTTAACAAAAAACAACGAAAATCAGTGAAAAGTGGTGAAAATCCGAGTTGGACCGAATTGGGCCAAGTTGGACTGAGTTTGACCGATTCTGGGTAATGTTGACCAAGTTGATGGAAAGCGACTCGACACCTTGCCTAGTACTTGACTGCTTAGGACGAGTTTTAAAACACTAACTAAAATTATATCGTATTTAGCCGAAGAAATTAATGGTGCTAGTGTTTTGATTTTTGTTATTGATAAATTCTTTTCATGTATCCTAACAATTCTTTGAGCTTCTTCTTCAACCTACACTATGATACCACTGCATGTAGAACACTATTATTTGACTATAAAGGGTCATTGTATCAAGAATAAAGAAAATCGCAACAACAAAGTGATTGGTTTATGATTAGGGTTTCGTTCATTGAATAATTCGTGAACCGTTTGGTGGAAATTTGTTTATGTTTGTTCGTTTGATAAATGAACAAACATGAACAAGAAAGTTCTGTTCGTTTAGTTTAACGAACAGAGATGAACGATAACATTCGATAATATGTTCGTTAACGTTCGTTTGTGTTCGTTTTTTTAAAATGTATGTTTGAGATAATTATGTTAATTACTTATTTATATTTGGTGGATATTACATAATATTTTCATTTTTAATTATAATCAATATATGATAGTTTGTATTTGTTTGTTTTATTGTGTTCATTAAAGTTCATTAATATTTGTGTGCGTTTGCTCGCCTTTGTTTGCGTTCATCTATGTTCATGAACACTTTATAACAGATTCATTCGTGTTATTTTTATAATGAACAAACACAAACAAGACCATGTTCGTGTTCTTTCAATTTATTTACAACCCTACCAACATGTCAATTCACCAAATCGACACAACCCTAGACCTAAACGACGTCGACGTATTCTTAAGAGGTATTAATCAATAATCATACATATTTGCACAATGAGCCTCTAACTATATATTAATACATAATTGACTCAAATCTAGACTTTCTAATATTTACATACTTGACCAAAACTTTATTTCTCCATATATGTCAAACTTGGTCAAATGATAAAGGCCAATAAACTACAAAATTTAAATGATTTCTTTAGTTTAATTTTGCATTGGCATTAGTCATTTAGTTTTCTTTAACAATGTTTGGAATTACCATACCCGAGTGAGCCTTCTCGAAACAAAATATCAACTTCTATACTAGGTTTGAAGTTTCAAGCTGATTTACTCATAAACACTATCAAGAAGAAAACTCACAATTATAAGAAATCTATTTGATTCTAAATTTGAACCCGAGACATTGGAGATTTCATGTT
This sequence comes from Flaveria bidentis, assembly GCA_018326385.1. Taxonomy (NCBI): domain Eukaryota; kingdom Viridiplantae; phylum Streptophyta; class Magnoliopsida; order Asterales; family Asteraceae; genus Flaveria; species Flaveria bidentis. The sequence goes on from BJCM01094925.1 coordinate 11,514, forward strand.
CAAACCATCACCATCATGACCACCATGCCCATGAATGTCAGCTGCACCATTAGTCATTTTGTGATATTGGTTTTTGGAACTCTAAAGTAAGTAACAAACAATTAACCGTATATATCGTTTGTATATAACACCTCAAGAGAGCTGAAGTTATTTTGGCATTAAAAGCCGGATTGAAGTCTAAATCTATAAATATTGAGCTGAAGTATTTAATTTTAAGACTGCATTGGTCTAGTAATGATATCCTTCAAGATAAAAAAAATTACATATATAAATATTACTACCAACATAATAAAGATGTGATATGAATTGTCCATAAGATAAAAGTCTATTTTGAGTCTTTCTAGTGCAGGGGCGCAGGCCAGTACGATCACATAAAGTAAAATTAAAATCTTCTTCATGAAAATTGTTAGTCTACTAAGAGTACTCGGATTTTTTAAAAGTATCTGAGTGTGTTTGGTATATTATATGGAATGGTTTTGGGTGGTTGTGAGTGAAGGAGAGAGAAAATATTATTGTGGATTGATATATTTAAAGAATCACTGTTCAAATCTTTATAAATTTTTTAATATTTTTTAAGTGGTTGTGAGTAAAATATAAAAGAAAAAAATAATGATAATGGTATAAAAAGTATTATTTAATTGAAAAAGAGAAAGAAAATATAGTAATTTTTAGTATAATTATATGAATAAAAATAAAAAAGTTACTGTGAATGCTCTAACCTTCATCCCTTAAATCTCTAAATCATTTGTGTGAATTTAGTGATACATAGAAAAAATTTCAAGATTTCATTTAACCAAAAAACTTACTATAATGTCCCTTTAAAATATTTTTTCTTCATTTTGACTCCCCTAAATTATACGAGCAAAAGATGACCCTAAAATAAGACCATCTGAACATATTTTTTAAGGTAAAAAAATTCCACGTGTTAAAGTACGGACGATCCACTCGTATGGTTCGTTCGAGCGAAAATGGAGTCGTCGAATGGAATTGGAGTCGGCCGAAATTTGTGATATATGTGTGTAAAGTTTATGGTTTTTATTATTATATCAATTTGATTAATTTTACACATTTTTTACCCTTGTTTCGAAATATAATGTTTTTTAAAAATTTGAATATAACATTCTGTCGTGTTTATTTTTATCTACATAAATTTTGTCCAAAACTGAGTTGGTACAAATTTATATCGAATATTTCAATATAAAATTGAATAGAATCAGTGTTGAATAAAATTTATGTTGTTACGTAGATAAAAGTAAGTACGTCAAAAGTTATATTCGGAATTCTTATAAAACTTTATATTTTGAAACTTTTAAAGGAAAAACAGAATATGAGTAATATTATTTAAATTAATATAATAACAAGAATCAAAAACTTCACACACATATTTCACAAAGTTCGACCGACTGCAATTCCATTCGGACAACCCTGCGGTACTTTGACACATGTCGTTTATTTGACTTTAAAAATTAAGTTCGGATGATCATGTTTTAAGTTGATACACATCTGTATTTAAGTGACAAAAATGGATAAATGAAATTTCAGAGAGACATTATAGAAAAGTTTTCTTGTCAAAGAAACATTTTGGGAATTTTTCCTTAGATAATTAGTAGTTTAAAATTTGACATTTTAACATCCCAATAATTCTAAATTAGCACGTAATTAACAAAGGAATCATATTTAGCGAAAAGTTCTTGAATCGTTCAACAAAGAGTTCATTAATGTTTGTTTATTTAATAAATAAACGAACATGATGTTAAAAGGTGGTGTATTTCTCTCTTCAATTCGATCCAACCTTCTTATTTTTTAAATTTGTCTAATGGGTTTAATTTTTTTGTGTTTGGGCTTACTATTATATTCGGATTGGGCTTGTAGCGGTGGCCTTGGAGTTGCTGACTTATGCTGATGGGCTTGGAGTTGCGGGTTTGATTTGTGTTGTTGTGCTTATATTCTTTGGTTGAGTGTGGGATTCAATCTAACACACTCATTAGATTTCTGTATTCCCAAAAGAAGAACGCTCTCATATTTTTCGTGTTCCCGAAGTTAGGGTTTCTTGTTCTTACGATCTTTTTATTTCTGATTATGGTGTTCTTGATACTGTTCATCAATCTTATGAACTGATCTCCACTATTCTTGTAACGACTTATTGTTGAGTTCAGTTTATCATCTCTTTGTTCTGGTTTTTAGTTTGAGTTGATTCATATTTTTGACATGGCATCAAAGCTACAAAGGGTTTGATCAAAGTGTCGATCTCATTTCTGGTTCTTCCGCTATCGCTCATATCTTCTCGGTGATTTAGGGTTTCGTCATATGTGAAACCCTAGGTATATCTGTGCATATCTGGATCTGGTTAAGGGTTTATATCTCTAAACCCTTCTGTTCGCTGATTGTTGGTTGAAGAAGGCTCTGTTGATTGAAGAAAATCGCATATTCGTGCCTATCAAGCCGTCTGCAGTTGCCTCCATATCACGGATGTTATTTGGTGAGATTGTTCCATCCTTATGTGTTTCATTATTTGTTGTTCTTGGATTTCTAGTCATAGGAACTGTTTAGCTAGGTTAGGAGTACCGGCATCTAATCTAACAGGGTGTAGTTCCCCTGTTTTGTTGATATATTTTTGTGCATCACTTGTGTGAAGTTCTTGTTGCGTGTTCTTGCATTATTGGATTGGGCTAATCTTGGATCTGCCATCTTGAATGGTGTGAAAACCTAGCGTTGGCCCTGTTGATCTTTGTGCGCTTGCTTGTGTGTCTTTCATCTGTGTTTGTTTAGTTCTTGATTAAAAGGTTGATATGGTTGATTCTGATATTGTTGCCACTGATACTCTAATTAGTAAACTTGATGCGAGTGATCCGTTATACTTACATGCTAGTGATTCGAGTAGCCTGACTATTGTTAACATAAAGTTAAAAACAACTAAGAATTATACGGTTTGGGCTAATGTTGTGAGACTAGCTTTGCAAGAAAAAAATAAAATAGGTTTTATAGACAAGTCCTGTAAAATATCTGCAAAAAATGATGTATTGGCAAACCAATGGGAAAGATGTAATTCAGTCGTTTTAACATGGTTACTCAACTCAGTATCCGATGAACTTTATGTAGGACAGGTTTACTCTAAACTTGCATCTGAAATTTGGTCTGATCTTAAGGAAACGTACAATAAGGTTGATGGGTCTATGGTGTTTGGGTTATACTAGAAGATCAATTCTGTAATTCCGAATGAATCTTCTATATTGATTACTATCATAGGATTAACACTATGTGGAAACAGTTTGATGCAATGGTACAACTTCCCTCTTGCACATGTAAGGCCTCAAAAGAGTTTAATGACTTTAATCACTTGATAAAACTAATGCAGTTTTCATGGGTTTTGACGAAGTCTATCAACTCGTTAGAACTAACCTGTTGACCAGGGACCCTTTACCTACAATCAAAACTGCTTTTTCGATAATCTCACGTGAGGAATCTTATAGAGGAACAAGTAGTTCCTCCTTAAGTTCCTCTAAAAACCAAAATATAGGGTTCACAGCCAAAACAAGTCAATATAATGATAATAAAAGAAATTTTCGAAAGGGTCCTAACCCAAACTTAAAGTGTACTTATTGCAACAATCTTGGTCATACTATTGAACAATGTTTTGAGATTGTTGGTTATCCACAAGATGGTAAGTCTAAATCAGGTCAAGGAAATAAGAATTTGTATGCAAATAGTTCTAGTTCTAATAAGTCAGGTCAATCACCCTCGTCGAATAGTAACTCGTCTACCCCTTCTCTTACACCTGATCAGATCTCAAGACTCTTGGGACTGTTAAACGATAAGGGTAGTGAAACTACCCCCAACAACAATGTAGGAGGTAATCTCAGACCTCCTATTGTTGCAAACTGTTTCTCCAAACTAGTTTATGGGTTTAACAGTGGAACTAACCCTATTCCCTCAGGCTGGATTATTGACTCAGGTGCAAACCAACACATGATAATGACTGATAAAGGTTAATTTAATCAAATAGATGTTTCTAACTGCAATATCACTGTAAAACACCCGAATGGTACCAATGCTCTTGTAACTAAAATTGGATGTTTTAAACTGTGTGAAGAGATCACCTTATATAATGTGTTTGTTGTACCTGAGTACTGTGCTAACTTGATGTCTACGTATAAGTTAGCCTCTGATTGCAAACTTCAAATTATGTTTGATAAAAACAAATGTTTTATTCAGGATTTACTTACAAAGAAAACCTTGGTGACTGGTAGCCAAATTGATGGTCTCTATTTGTATGATAATCCTATGAATTCTATAAAGGTGTGCTTTAGTTCTGTTAAGTCTACAAATGTGTGGCAATCTAGACTTGGCCATCCATCTGATAATGTGTTGTCTGTGTTTAAAGATTCTCTTAAAATTAACCTGATATTTGATTCAATACCTTGTGATGTCTGTCATAGAGCTAAACAACACCGTGTTCCATTTCCTCTAAATGATCACAAATATACTTCCGTTGGTGATCTAGTTCACTTAGATGTTTTGGGACCCTATAAAAGTAAAAGTAGAGAATGATATAGATTTTTCTTAACCATTGTTGATGATTTTTCAAGAGTTGTATGGGTCTTCTTGCTTAAACATAAAGATGAAGTGTTCTATAATATAAAAAAACTTTATCAACAAGGTAAAAAATTAGTTTGAAAAACTGTAAAAAGTTTTTAGAAGTGATAATGGATCGGAGTTTACAAACAATCAAATGATTGACTTTTGTCAAAATAATGGGATTCTTAACCGGACATCATGCACCTACACGCCCCAACAGAATGGGGTTGCTAAAAGGAAGCATAGGCATCTATTGAATGTGGCTAGGTCTTTGATGTTCCAAAGTTGTGTTCCCCTCTACTTCTGGTCTGAATGTGTTCTAACTGCTGCATATCTGATTTCCAGGACTCCCTCTTCTATTTTGAATGGAAAAATCCCATATGAAATGATGTTTGCTTTTTGTCCATTTTTAAAACACCTTAGAATTTCTAGTTGTCTTTGTTTCAGCACCATATTAAATAATACAAATAAGTTTAGCAGTCATGCCACGAAATATGTTTTGATTGGATACTCAAACCAAAAAAATGATACAAACTATAAAGTCTTGACTCCAAACAATTTTTGTTTTCTAGAGATGTAAAATTTTATGGGTCAGTAGTTCCTTTTCAAAATAATAAGGATTTTGATAACTTTGGTGTGATAAATGATTGTGACCTAAATAATCTAAACCTTTTTGATAAGGTTGAAACAATTCAACATGATGATTCTAGAGGTGAGAAATCCGATGACAAGGAGTGGGAACCAAGAAATACCGCCTCTCGTTAGCCTCCTACTACTAGTGGTGTGACTGAGAATGGCTCGGCTGAATCTCAACAACCGAACCAGGAGGGTCGTAGTAGGGCTAAGGGACAACAACCTCTTGAGATGCCCATTGAAAATAGTGAGGTAGACGAGATAAGTAGATTGAATGTTGAAGAAGTTTCTCCTGAGGTTTTCAATGATCCTGCTGTTAGGAAGTCATCTAGACAATATGTTCTTCCAAAAAATTACATGACTTTGTAGTTGAGGGAAAAGTTAAGTACAGTTTGAAAAAGTGGTGAATTATTCAAATTTGTCTCTTGAAATTTTTTGCTTTGCCACCTCACTAAATAAAACTGTTGAACCCAAAAAATTTAGAGAAGCTGCTCTAGATAATAACTGAGTAAATGTAATGAATGTTGAAATGAAAGCATTACATAGGAATAATACGTGGACTCTTATAGATCTCCCGACAGGAAGGAAGCCTATAGGGTGCAAATAGGTGTACAAAATTAAGTATGGTTAACTATCTTCAAATGGTTGATGTCTTTGGTTGTTCGAATTGAGGTGGGTGTTAAAAGGTGGTGTATTTCTCTCTTCAATTCGATCCAACCTTCTATTTATTCTTTTTAGTTTGTCTAATGGGTTTTATTCTTTTGTGTTTGGGTTTGTATTATATGCGGATTGGGCTTGGAGCTGTGGGCTTGGAGTTGCTGACTTATGCTGATGGGCTTTAAGTTGTGGGTTTGATTTGTGCTGTTGTGTTTATATTCTTTGGTTGAGTATGGGATTCAATCTAACACACTCTTTCGATTTTTGTATTCCCAAAAGAAGAACGCTCTCATACTTTTCGTGTTCCCAAAATTAGCGTTTCTTGTTCTTACGATCTTTGTATTTCTGATTCTGGTGTTCTTGATAAAGTGCATCAATCTTATGAACGGATCTCCTCTGTTCTTGTAACGGTTTACTGTTGAGTTCAGTTTATCATCTCTTTGTTTTGGTTCTTAGTTTGAGTTGATTCATATTTTTGACACATGAACACAAAATTCAACTCGTTTAATTAAACGAACAAACATGAACATAAAATTCCACTCGTTTAGTTAAACGAACAAACATGAACACAAGATTGCATTTATTTATTCCAGTTCGTGAATATTTTGGTAATGTGTTACATTTATGTTCGGTTGTTTATGTACATTTATGTTCATTTGTATTTGTTTATATTTGTTCATATAAAAGTATTTATATTATAAATTTTTATTGGTTTTTAGTTTCTAAAAATATAAAAACGTAGTTATAAAATATCTCCCGTTAACATCGCTCATTTATACATTTTTGGTGAATTTTATGTAATTCTTGTAATGAAAAATGCAAATTTTATTCATAAATGAATATATGATTGTTTGTATTCGTTTATGTTCACGAACATTAATTTTTGTTCTTCTATGTTTACTAATATTTGTTTGTACTCATGTGCATTCAATAAATGTTCGTAAACAATTAATAACCATTTTATTTTCTTTCTCAACGAACATGAATAATAATTCTCGTTTTATAAGTGTTCATGAAACTTCATGTATATGTTTATATTCTTAACGAATAAATATAAACAAAATTTGTGTTCAAAAGATTCATTTGAAGCCCTTGTACATACATGGCACTAGTACACAAACACGTTTTTGGTACAGTCTAGTTTTTTTATTTTAATGCGGTTTCTAATAAAAACCACATTTAAATGATTGAATTTCAAATTTAGTTATTTTTTGGTGCAGTTTTGTGAAAACACCCATAAAAATTAGTTTTTTGATGCAGTTTAAAACACCCATAAATTAGTTTCTAATAAAAACTCACATTAACATATTATTCTTTCCCTCATCTTCCTCATTAACTCCTCTCATCTTTGTCATTAACTCCCCATCTCACTCTTGTGCCTTGATCACACTATACATTTTGTTTCTTATTACTTCCATTGTTTTTCAATTTACATCAAACTAAAGGTAAGAAACATTAAATTGTTAATGATATATTTTAAAGCAATTTGGATTTTAATAATTCAAACTATTAGCCAAAACTTATTTATGTATTAATTGCATATATGTTGTTGTTTTGAATCATAACTTCTTAAATTTGTACATTGATCGACACTTAAAGATATGTGATTTTACTTTTTCTCATTTATTTTTGATATATTATGTTACTATATTTGATTTGTTTTATGTATTCTTGTGTGTATATATTTGTATTAATATTCATTTAGTAACCTTTTAGAACATAACCGTTCAAAATTTATCTAATAGAGATAAATTTGGAATTGTTTTCATTTTAATACTGCTTTTTGAATATTATATTTCATTTAGGATATGTATACATTTTTATGAGATTACATTTTTATGAGATTTCATTTAAGAAAAAATTGGTAGCTAGTCATTTCACCTACTCCTTCAAGTTTGTGATTTATACGCATACATGGAAAGTTAAGAGAAAATGATACCAAAATTTTCTTGAAGAGTCAACTTGTAACACCCAGTTATTTAAAAAGACATGAAATGAATAATAAAAGAAAAGAAATATAATAATGTCCAAGTGAAGGGACCAAAAGTGTCCAAAAGGACAAATTTTTGGTAAAAGTTGGTGTAAAGGTGGGCATGGCCGCCCACCCTTATTTCACATCACCATCTTCGTTTGTTTTTATAGAGAGAGAGAGAGAGATAGAACTCTCGATTTGAAGAAGAAGAAGAAGAAGTGAACGAATTCAAGATAAGAATTCGTGGTTTTTATGTGTTTATGATGGGTTTTATCCTGGTTATGTGTTTATGTGCTTATGTGTTGTGTTTGTGCTTGTGTGTGTGTGTGTGTGGTGTTGTTTTAGGTGTTGAACTCATTGCAAGCGGGTTAGAAAGGAAGAAACACCCAAGTTGCACCAGGTGAGTTCTAGACCCCGGTTTTTACTTGTTTTAACTACCTTTGGGGCTGAAAATGTATTAAATGTTTTTACAAAGTTTATGGATGTTACCATATGTATTATGCTTGTTAAATGTTGAATCCTTGAATGCTTATAGGTTGTTCATGTTTAGAATAGCCATGTTAAGCTTAGAACAGATGGATTGATGAATGGGTATGAAAACATACTAAGAACAAGTTACAAAGAAGGTTCATACGTCTGAAAATGTTATGGAATGATTTAAGTGTAATCCATGCGCCTAAACAGTAGCCCATGCGCCTAAGATTTCCTTAGAAATGTTTAAGTACAGCCCATGCGCCTGAACAGTGGTCCATGCGCCTAGAAATACTAGTCAGACGACTAAGTGAAGGGCACATGCGCCCCAATAGTACCCATGCGCCCAAGTGGCTCATGCGCCCAAGTGTCCATGCGTCTGAAAAATCCATGCGCCTAAGTGTTCATACGTACCAATAGTGCGCATGCGCCTGAATAGTTCGTGCACCTAGGTGATAAATGATTAAGTGATTGGCTAATGCGCCTACATAGTAGTGAAACGCCCAAACAGGGCTCATGCGCCCAAATAGTTCCCATGCACCTAACACTTAGAAAATTTTACAGAATTTTCTAGGAGTCTGTGCTTTAGGGTTTTGACCAAAGTTGACTAGGGCTTGATAATGATAATGTTACATGCATGATATGATTACATATGATTGTTCCATATTATTATTATTGCTATCATTATTATTATTACTTATAGTAGGTGACTTTACGTGGTATGTTATTATCGTAATGTAAAGTATATCGTAATAATAAAGTGAAAGAGCAATAAAGAAAAGAAGAGGAACATTAATAAAATGTTAACAAGTCTTGCAAGCTCATAGGAGGGACATGACCGTGTTGTCGTTAGCTCAATTGTGCTGCGGGTTAGCTACCCTATTGTGCACACAGGCCAATCAATTGAGATTGGCAGGACCCTAGTAGCGTACCCTGGGTGATTGGGTTGGCCTTGTACACAGTACACAGAACCCTTTCGAGGGACATAGTTGACCCTTTCGAGGGATATAGATGGCCCATCACCCGTTTTCCATCGCACACATAGTTGGGGTATTGCTTATTGGTCCACATAGACAGTGAAAGATAAAGATAAAAGAATACAGAATAAACAAGGCATACAGTAAAGAGAAGAAATATTATCTGATTGTATAGTAGATGTGTGCTCGCATATACAATAAAGAGTTGTATTTTACAGAAAAAAGTATTTTCATATACAACATATAGAAAGTATTTTACTACTTATAAAACTAGAGCTCACTCAGCAACGCTGACTTTTATACATTTTCAGTTGGCAGGTAATTATTGTTGAGGATGGCATGAGGGTGAAGCTACTCGGTAGGGAAAGACTGACATCCATTCGTATTCTATGTTACTG
>BJCM01094927.1:0-23295 GCA_018326385.1 Flaveria bidentis
AACGATCTTTACAGAGCAAGGCTTGTGCATTAGTGTGCAAGTGATTATTGACAGAATATTGCATTCTGTGATGAATTCATCGTTTAGATGATTTGACACAACTTAGACCAAATAGTGAGAGCTCCAGGTCTATACTTACGTATAACAAAGGAGATGACCATTTAATCATGTGACGATGAGAGCTCCAGGTCAGTACTACCATACATCAGAGGAGATCATCACTCCAGGTCAGTACTACCGTACAGCAGAGGAGATTAGCACAAACACAAGACACATAAATACACCAATCATGGCTAAAAAATATGGCTTATATGATTTGTATCATGGTGGGTGAAAGATCAATTCTCAATCCAATTTTTGTCGGGACTCAGTTTTCGTGCAGGCCAAAATGATTGCGTAAATCCAGACGTCCTTAAGCATATATTTTAATTTAAATTATTATGCTGCTGTCTACTTTATTCTTCGGGCTGAGTCTACCAAGCATATCATTAAATCATCTGTTTGTTTTTCATTTATTTGAAATTAAAAAAATAATATATGAATCAGATAACAACATCAGTTACTATCATCCAGAGGTTCTCTCTTCAAGAGCTATCTCCACATAATGATGATACGATCCTATGGCTCTTCAACAAAGAGCAGGATCAACTGGAGAAAAGAGAGAAAGAAAGTTGAAACATAGAAGTTGAAGTAGAAGAAGAAGAAAGAAGAAGAAGCAAGGGTCACTACGACCAAGAAGATAGGTGAGAAAGCCTGGATGAAAGACTATCTCAGGGCTCACGGCTTCTCTGGCAGGCAGGTGGGACCCATGTCTGAAAAGACACTCCAACGAATTGTCAATGAAATCAAGGCTGACATTTGTTTGGGCAAAAGGAAAGAGATGTATAGAAGGATACAAGGGATGACCTTTAAACCAACCACTCAACCCCAACCTGAACCAACACCCTCTCCATTCACCATCATAACTGAACCTTACACACCTGAACCCACACCATTATCCCTACCTACTTTTTTAACTCAACCACCTAAACCACCCATCCTTCAACCCAAAACACTCTCCAGAACCACTGCACCACAATCTTCCCAACCATCCCCTCAGCCTTCCAAACATCTCTCCTTGGAAGAATTCAAGGCGATCAAGACAAATCTCTCAAACTACACAACCCTGAGCGACATCTCTTATGTAGAAGACTCTATCAAACTGTCTTATGTTAATGGATCTTCATGTTCTTTCACAAGAGATCAATTTCTTGATATGCCCAGAGGAACACTAGACCATGCTGCTAGACTTCTTGGTCTCAACTCTGACTCCTTAAATGATGAAGAGAAGAAGTTGAGAAAAAAGCTGGGGACTCTGCTGGATACAAGAAAAGGAGAAAAGATTCCTAGTCAGCCTCTTGTTCCTAGAATGAAAATCATCTAGTGGAGGTTCGATGATGCCTCTCACAACTTTGTTGTGGAGAGAGAGAATGGTGAAAGCAACATGCTGAATGCCTCATCTTTGTTACACTCTAGCAGGTTTGACATTGCTGAGTTAGCAGAGAAACCATTCTCCAATCCCTCTAACTCCGAAACTACTGCTCATATTAGAAGTCATCTCAGCACTCTTCATTTTGCTGAGTTAACCACAAGAGCAAAGATTGAAGAGGAGTTGAAACTGAGAGAGAAGGAAGACAAAGAAAGATCAACCTCCAAAGGCACAATGTTTCTACAGATAGTGGAAGATCTTGATTTGGAACCTATAGTTAGATGGGAGTATGACTACAGCTCTCATCAACTAACTCTGTTCAGAGGGACCCAACAAATGGTGCATATCATTCAGGGTGACAGACTGGAGCTCCTATCAACTAATGATCTGTACAAACTTCTTAGCGCCACTTCAGGGAAGAACAAAGAAACAGATAAATATCTGCTCTCCTTGGTGTTGAAAGTTTTGAGAAGCAGGAATAAGTGAAGTTTTGGTAGCATCAGCCTAGGGGGAGTTTTTTGGATCAAGAAGAAGGTTGGTGCAACCAAAACCAAATCACTTAGACAAATTTTGGTGCAACTTATAAAGGCTTCCGAAGCCAAGTGTGGAACTTCCGAAGAAAATAAAGTTCTTCCGAAGACAAAGTGAAAGATCAACCTCCGAAGACAAACTCTAATTCCGAAGTCAAGGCACTTACTTCCGAAGATCAAGTCTAAGAATAAAAGATCAGAAGACAACTTCCGAAGTACGAAGAAAAGAAGAACTCCTCAAGCCTCGAAAGAAGTAGCCTCTTCCGAAGTATAAGTGGCCTTGGAAGAACTTGTTCTTCCGAAGCCAACTACCCTTCGGAAGATACTGCTATGAACCAGTGGACATAAGTATGGTGTCTCTGACACTCCGCTGCAGACCTCTGATATACTGCATGGAGCTTTCTCAAAAGCCATGTAGTTGTCCATACTTTATTCCATTGTTTACCTTTAGTAGATAGCACAGTTGCCAACTTTAGTTGGTGACAAAAGGTAAGTCATGGAATGATTATAGTAAGTGTTGATTGCCCATGCGCCTAAATAGTGGCCCATGCGCCCAATGGTTTAAACTGCTAGTGTCCCATGCACACAAATAGTATCCATGCGCTTAAAAATAGGCTGAAATTTGACTAAGCGTCCAGATGCCTAGAATTCCCATGCGCCTAGGCACTCATGCACCTGCATAGTGCCCATACGCTTAGAATGTTGCCCAAAATGACTAAGTGTTGGCCATGCGCCCTAATAGTGCCCATGCGCTTGGAAGTTTCCCTGTGCCTAAGTGTTCCTCATGTGCCTGAAAGGTCATGCGCCTATATAGTGCCCATGCGCCTAAGACTTAGAAAATATTTTGAGATTTTTGGGAAAATGTAAGTGTAGGTTTTCACTTGGGAGGTTCTCGGGGGTAATGAAAGTTGACTTTTTGAGGTCATAGATGATGTGATGGGTGATGTTTGATGTGGCATGAATGACGAAGTGTGATTGATGCTATCTTATGCATGGCGATGATGTATGATGATTGTTATGTCATGTATGATGGTGCCTTGTATGATGATGTTTCGAATGTTTATGTTTATGTTCCTTATTATGTAGGTTTATTTTCCATGACTTTACGTTGAATGTTTATGAATGAAATGAAAGTATTATGTAACGTAAAGTGGAAGATAATGAAAAGAGGAATGTAATAAAAGAATGCATGCATTAATTAATGAATGAAAGCAAGAAATTCTTGGAAGCAATGTATGGAGGTTCACACCCAATGAAGGGTGTTAGCTCAACTATGTGCGGGTTAGCTACCCCAGAAGGATGTACATTGGGGTCTAATCTTTGTGATTGACCATACATATGGGATCCTTTCTGCTTGCTCTAGGTACTGAAGTCAGCTTTGTGCACAATGATCAAGGTCTATGAAAGACCTCAGGCCCAGTAGCCAGCTTCGTGCACAATGTTCGGGGTATTGCATATGGCATTGGTCCGGAATGAAAGAGAAATGATAGTGATGAGTGTACTTGCCCTAGGTACTGGAGTCATCTTCGTGCATAATGTTCGAGGTCTATAAAAGACCTCAGGCCCAGTAACCAGCTTCATGCACAACGTTCGGGGTATAGCATATGGCATTGGTCCGGAATGAAAGAGAAATGAAAGCGATGAGTGTACTTGCCCTAGATACCGGAGTCAACTTTGTGAATAATGTTTGAGGTCTATGAAAGATCTCAAGCCCAGTAACCAGCTTCGTGCATAATGTTTGGGGTACTGTACATGTCATTGGAAGTAACGAATATACGAAAGATAAGTAAGGAATATTATGAATGAAAGTGAATGATAACGATGACGTACGATGATGAATAAACGAGAACGAATGATGATGGAAGATAATATTATATTATCTATGTGTATGTATGATGTATGATCACGTATGGAAGTAAAGAAAGGTTTCAAAGGAAAGTAAAGTATATTTTATTTTAGAACTAGAACTCACTCAGCAACGGTGACTTTTGTGTGTTTTTAGTTGGCAGGTAAATGTTGCTGAGGATAGCATGAGGTGGCTACTTGACTTGGTTTGGATGGCATCCATTTTATGTTCCGATAATGTTTTTGCATTGTAATTCGAACAAACAATATTTTGTAAGAATGTTGTATTTTTTTGCAAAAGCGATTATTTATATGAAATGGAATGGGTTTTTAAAATGATTCCGCTGCAACGTTTTAGTAAGTTAATAAAAATCATATGTTTTATGTGCGATGATTGACCAGTTGTGAGCGTCCCGGGAATATGGCCTTACAGTATGAGGCCCCGTTTCTGGAGGTTCTCATGGTTGGTTTCATACATCACAACCATAATCCTTTGACTTAAAAGTTCATTTAGTAATGCAACATGATCATAATAATCAATCACCCAATAACTCAAGCATATGCTAATCAATTACATGAAGTAGTTTATAAGAGTTATCTTAGAGGCTGATACTAATCAAAGAGCTCTCAGCATGCATTCTATAGTACAAGGAAGTTACTTCAAAAGATTTGACAAATGCACAAAGAAATTCACTATGTGTCAAATCTTTTGAAGCCAAAGGCCCAATTCTTTCGAAGCTTCAAGACAAAATCTTCTAAAGTCTGAAGACTAATTTCTTTAGAATAACAGAGAAGACATGCTTTCTCTGACATGCTTTCTCTGACATGCTTATGACGAAAGTTGAACTACTTTTCGTTGCTATCTTTGAAGACTCGCCAACTTATATAAGTTGGTGATTTCTTCATACTTTTTTCAACTGCAGACTATGGTCTTTGGTTCTGTAACTTTCTACTATTGTCCTTTTTCCCTTTTTGTAATAGGATGTGTGTTATGGCATGTCATAGTCACTAGTCAAAAAACAATCTATCTTTTGACTTTACACTGATCTTGTTGTCTAGATTAGTGTTCTAACTGGCCTTCAAAGTATGACCGGTGGTAGGATGTAGTATAAAGTGTATCATGTAACTAGTCCTTACAACTAAGCCTTTTAATAATTGTAAACACTTGAGGGCAATATACATCAGAAAACCAATGTCTTTATTTTTGTGTATTCTTTACTTTTATTCTTTGTTTCACTTGCTTAGTTTCCTATTTGATTTGTTAAGTGTTATACTCTTCACCCTCTGAAATTGTTACAGTAACCTTCATCGATCCCGCAGAGTTCTTTGAAACAGGTGCCAGCTTTTGGTATGGGTGTTTCTTCATGACAGACCATCTCATGCTCATTTATATTTGGATTTAGCTAACATACGTATTAAAAGTCAACATTATTGAATGAGTTCTAACTTTTACTTAGAAATATACTATTCAACCCTTAAATTCTTGAAACCTTGATCAATGACCATAATGAAATATAGTAGACAACTAGTATTAAGCCCCCTACGTTGCAACGAGGGGCGTAAAATCGTGTTGAGTAACACCAATGTCATACCACTATCAGCGACCACAAACACCGAAATAGCTCATATTAAAAGGAAATGAAAAATCAAATCAAATCAAACGAAAAGCAGATGTAAAAACGTTAAACCAAACACATACAACATAAAATATTGAAAACAACAAGTCGATCTAGGACTCGCACGTTACGACGTGGACGTTAAATGGAAAAATAGCATAACATCAATGAACCACACACGCATGTTACAACGTGTTAACTTAAAATTTATATTGAAATGTCACCGGAAAAAACTATAAAAGATGAAAAGTATATAAGTGCAAAGTTGAAAATGAAAATTTGTAGTGGTTAAATAGTAAACGATGTAAAGTATTAGGTTTAAAATATTAAAAGAAACAAAAAAAGCATGTACAACCTTCAACTCTTATTATACAACAATTAATGCAACTTTAGGTTGATAATTAGTAATATTTAAATATATATATTAGTGAAAAAGTCTTTTATCTCTAAATACTCATCTTGTTCATTTTAATGAAATCATCATTAGGGTAACATGCTTGTATCTAAGTACAATACAATGATCATGTTGTGCATTAAGCAAGGCGATCAATTGCTAGCGTAAAACAAGATACCATGACCATGAAATGCACTAAGAAAGGTAATCAAATGCTAGCACAAATCAAGCTAGCGTTCAATTCAATGCACTAACTAGCACAATCAAATGCTAGTACAAAGCAAGTTACCATGACCATGCAATGCACTAAGCAAGCCAATCAAATGCTTGCATGAAGTGAAAATTGGGTAATGGGGTAAATAAATGAAATCTATATAATACATTGACTTTGGCCGGTACTGGTCATAACTAAGCATGAGTTCCTTAGATACAAACTTAAGCCAAACATAGGGAAAATATTCTAGGGTAGTTGATATGAATGAGCATCGGGTCAATGCAGATGAATATTGGTTCATTGTGGTTAAGTGTTGGTCCAATGCGGATGGTTAGTTTGATGTGGATGAGTGTTGGCCTAATGTGGATGGACTTACTTAATGTAGGTGAGTGGGGATCCAAATGCGAATAAAACTTTGAATATTTGGCTAAGTATAGGTTTATTGCTGATGAACATACTTGACACGGGCAATATTAAGTAATGCGAATGAGTAAACATCCAATGCGGATGGACTCCAGCTAATAGACTAAGTGTTGGATGAGGATGAACATTCTCATTACGTGTAATAGTAAATGATGCGGATGAGTAAACATCCGATGCGGATGAACTCCTACTAATTGGATAAGTCTTAGATGCTGATAGACATACTTTGATGCGGATGAAATAAGGTCAATGCGGGTAACAGTTTATCTTTAGTGATCAGTGACTAATGCGGCTGAGTAAAGTTTGGCTAATGCGTAGAGTGACTAGCAAAATTAAATTCTCATGTAAAGTTATACCATTAATTTTCTTTAAAATCATTGAACATTTATAGTTATTGTAGGGTTATTACAAACTTTAAATACAACCATTTAATGGTATAAACGTGAATCATAGAAATAAAGGTCGCAACTTTATGTTTAAAATAGTATATATATGATGTACAACATTTTCGAGCATGCATATCATCTCCAAATGAAAAACATAAAGAGAATGGATTTAGAACTCACCTTGTTGGCCAAGATAAGCAAACCCTAGAAATAAGCAACAAAACCTAAGATCTACACTTTTTTTACGTAAAGATACACTTTTTTTACGTAAAGATGTAAACTTTATCATAAGATCTTGATAGAATCTTACTCATGAACGTAGATCTAAGCTTATTGTTGATGATAAAGGCATAAAGCCTTATATTTCACGTAAAATACAAGCTTTTTCTCTCTCTAGAAATGACGTCTTCCATCTTTATATCCAATAGCTTTGCATGCAAGGTTTCGTAAATAGGTAAGTGGTGGTTGAAGTCCCTTTAAATACTGAAATATTTTAAGGTTAAATTTACATTAACCTCCCTTGAACTTTCTTTAGTTTACCCTTTTTTAAATTAGAACTCGAATCTTCATCTTTATTCATATTTTGGGACGCTACATTCTGACATGAATTTTTTTTTTTTTGCTTATCTAATACTCACCAAATGGAGCTTTTTTTCATTGGGCTAAATATTCGTATGATACCATACCCCAACACGCACCACTCCGTTTGTTGTTTATGGTCGCGAATCACCCCCGTTTCATCCTTATGTTGTTGGAGAGACTAAGAATGTTGAACTTGACTCTCAGCTAGCTCACTGGTCACGATGACATGATTAAACATTAGAAGACCAATCTATAGAGAGCTGATCTCTTGGCTAATCAACCATTAGAGTAAAGCCACTTGAGAGAAATATGACCTTCTTGGTGCCCGATTTCCCACATTTTGACTTGAGGCCAAGTCGTCTTTGCGGGGCGCTCCTGTTGTACTCCTATCACAAGAAGAACCTGACAAGAGAATCCAATTAACTACTCCAGTTTTGAGGGAGGACACTTTTTGAACCTTACAAACCCATTATCAATTGAGTAGGGGATGTGTGTTCTAAAGAAATCACATCCTACAACAAAGTTATTTCATCATTTTGTTTTTCAGAACTCATCATTTTAGAAAAAAATAAACAATATTATCCAAGAAAACAATACAATAGCAAAAAAAATAGACAGAATAACAAGCATGAATCACAATAAGCTGAAAAACATAAAGTTTTTTATTTTTTCATTTTTGTATATAATGATATTGTTTCAGCGTTCAACACACCGTTGGAAAACTAGAAAAGGCAAACATACCAACAAAACCTCTAGGAAGAAACAAATTCATCACAACGAACTACAACAATATGATCATGATTACGAAGGTGATTGAAGGATTAATCCCGATCAACTGGGCAGGTCGTTTGTGTAAACTGTTAATAGTTAGGTTTATTTATATAAGTTTAGTATGGTTAAACTTGTTAGAGTTGTAAACTTCGTTAAGGGTTGCGATGGTTTAGAGAACACATTGCTTCCATACATGTATATACATGCATATACAGCAAACAATACATGGATCAGTCTAATCGATCGCATTCTTATCAATTCAAAGTTTGTTTATCAATTTAACTCAGGCTAACAGTAAAAAGGTAAAAATAATAAGAATAGATATCACAGTTTTGCAATGCCACAGGCCCAAGTGCAAGGGATACTACATCAAGGCTTACTCTTGAACTTGAGAACAGGCTGATTAAAGGCATCAACAAGAACCATCTTTGCAAAAGTTGAGGGCAGTGACTGCCATTTTCACTTACATTTTGGCATAAAGAATCTACCCATGACTCAGACTTCCTATGTTTTGATCCCAAATGATCAAAAAGTGAAATGTCCTTGTTAACCAAGACTCTCCTAATCCATGCGTCAAGCAACTCCTTTGGACATCATGTGTCAGATTCCTAAAGACAATGCAACAAGTTCACATAAGTTATCTAAAAAGAAAGATTGTCCTGAGTTGGATCCAACCCGACCATTTTGCCACCTCATCATTGTTTGCTAGACTTGAGCACTGAAGGCTATTTAAAAGTCTAGGTTATGATATCAACTGATCTTTAATATTCTATTATTGTAGTATGTGTTACATTAGAGTGGCCACATTTATCTTGTGATATGATCCCATTTTTTTGAAAATTCAAAAATTAACATGAACACCTTTATTTCTAGCACCAACTTTCTGTATAAAAGATTCAATTTTGCAGGTTTTTGGAGTTCTAAAACTAAACAAGTTAAATTACCTCCAATACAGCCTTAGCTTCACCATCAAATGTTTTACAAAGAATTTCATAGCTCTTCTCTTGTCCAATTACTCCCATCTGCAAGATAAGGGTGTAAAGGCCAGGTGGTATGAACTATGTAATAGGAACATATATGAGCTTATAAAGAAAGTAAGACAGAGAAACAAGTATGCACACATGCATGTTCATTCATACATAAACAACTTTAAGTAGAGAACCAAGAACCGTTTAAGCACATAGTGCTAACCATATATATACGGTTACGTTTTAGGTATCACAATTAAAACAATAGGTATATGTGTTTACATGGTCCTCGAAGTTCTCCACATAAATTGATTATGCATTGAACCCCCCTCTCTCTATAATAAATAGTGTATTCACCGGTGAATAAAATGGTTCCTCATTATTTATTGGTTATCATTTAAAACACCCCTATGGCCTATACACACACACAAATACTACTTTATGACATCTTTGTAATCACTCAAGCCTTTTCATACCAGCCGATAAACTTTTGAAGGAGAAGTGCTTGATATTTCGTATCTGCACATCAAAATATTAGGAATAGAGTTGGCAACATTATTGTGCAGTCACGACAATATTTATAGTTGCTACAATAATATAACTATAATATGACTTTTTGATTTATTATTAATGCATAGGACATATTTTAATCTAGTAATGAGGCAAATAATTTTCTTAACAATTAAAAATGAATTTTATGATTAATGTTATTGCATACTTGTCTATATCTCATAATATTAAGCAACATGTATTTGCATACGTTACTCAAATCCAATCCAGATCGATTAAAAAAATCGATGTGTATTTACATCTGGTATAAGTGGATGCAGGGTACAAATATGTTACCTTAGCTTATTCAAGTAAAAATTGATTGCTGAAGTGTTTCGTTTTTGCACAGTAAGCACCACAGCACCCATGCCATTCTGAAAAGTAAAAACAAGGAAATTAAATATCAATCAATAGAAAATATTACACTAAATAATTTTGCAGTGTCAATTAAGCACTTTGAATGGATACAGAACAGCTATATGATAAAAAATTCGCTGTTCAAGAAAGCCTATAATCTAGAATAAATGCTTAAAAGAATACAGTGGCGATTTCAACACATATACTTTTAAATGTGTCAATTTGGGTTATTTTTTCTCGAAGGGTCAAAAGAGTAAAATTAATTAAAAAAACCAGCTTAAAGGGAAACATGTTGACAGTCACCCATAGTGTATATATAATCCATAAAACCTATTAAAGCATTTTATTTTATTTTTAGAAAATGAGTATTAAAAAGAAATAATTCTTGTAATCATATTTGACACATTAACTATTTATAACATATTTACAAATTCTGTAAAAATAAGTGTTTCAGGCAACCCAAACCAACCAGACCCGTACCAAATAATTATCCAATTAGCCATATAACCAACCTACGTGCCCGCCCCAGTCCAATCTGCCACGTCTACAGATCATATCATCCAAACTTTTTTATACACAAGAACATAATCAAATAGATGTAAATTGATTACATTGCATGCAATTAGCTCAACTAGTTGCATCAGGAACTTTCCAAGTCCCTTCCCTTGATAAGCAGGTTCAAGCTGCAATTCATAGACATAAAGTACAGGTATTTCCTCCTCAATGGTGAATCTATATTGTACAAATCCAATAACAGATTCCTTATTGTATACAAAAATATATAGTGCTTCGGGAGATGACATTTCTCTACGCTTCACTTTCTCCTCTGTGGGCCACTCTTCTCCATATGGTCCCTCCATATTCACCTGCTCAAAAGAAAAGACATAATCAATCTATTTTTGGTAATATATGATACAATCATACAAATAACATATTTCTTAAGGATAGCAATTTTAATATGTTTATGTGAAAAAAGGTTGATCTGTGTTTTATTTAATGCTAACAGGTCAAATGGGTAGAACTTAAAATTTTATTTACAAGATAGAGAGTCAAGCGAGTTGGTGGATTAAAATTAGCCACGATAATAATGTTTCCATGGCCTCCTTTATTGTTTTATTAGAAAAATTAGATTGTTGTTGTAAAAAAAATTGCACAAATAGATAATCTATAAGTTATTTACAAAAATATAGCGAAGACAAAAATGATAGCGGGTCAACCCAAACCAACCAACCTGTTTAGGCCAGCTCTTATAACTTTACCTGTTTAGATCCTTTATCCAACCCCCACCAGCCATTTTACCTAGGGGCTGACAAAGAACTATAATTCAAGCAGGGGCTAACTAGGGGTGCTCATCAGGTCGGGGGTCAGGTTCTCCAACCTGGTTACAGTTTAAACCAAATTGAATTTGAATTTGTTTGGGTTTTGATCAAATGGATTTTGATCTGTGCTTAATTTTAATGCTAATAGGTCAAATGGGTAAAACTTAAAATTAGATTGTTAATTTTACCACAAAATATTTCATAAGTGACCGAAGAATTATAACAGCTATACCTTAAGGAGCTTTTGAATGCAGTTCTTCAAATCAGATGAAAGTTTATTCCCACGTCCAGACTCAAGGGATAAAGATAGACCTAGTAAATAAAAGTACATAAACATTACAACAAAGAAATATAACTTAGAAGGGTTAACTACACCAAAATGTATGAAACTTGACACAATTTATTATTGTACGTAGTGAACTTCAAAACATCACTTCTGAAATACCAAACATTTTAAAAATACCTTTAATGCATCTGACTTGCTAAAACAGGTAAGTAAGCATTGTTTTACATACAATAGCAATTTGTCGTGTTCCATACAAGTTGGTGCAATTTACCCTCAAATGAAATGAAAGAAATTACCAAACACTATTACATGTTATAACCTCTAAACGTAGTTGGATACATTGAAAGGTAAGTTTACATCAAAAAAGAACTTTTGAAGTTTGCTACATGCAACAACAATCTGTCAAGTTTTGACAAATATTGGTGCGGTTAATTTAGCTTGATTATCAAGCTTTTCTAAAGAAGATTGGTCAAATGAAGAACTTGTCCCCTTTTCTATCTCCTTAAAGCAGAACTTTAGAATAGCGTATATTCGTTAACTATTACATTTTCGGTAAATGGCCTTGCCTTTTGGATTTCCTTTGATGCTAATGTTATCACCCTTTACCAGCTCATCAAAGTAAATTATACGCATGAAGATTAACTTAAAGTAAATAAGCTCCACAACGTATAGGACTTTTCTTTCCCAAATGTATCCATTTCAAATTCATGTTCTGCGTGCACTATGTAAGCATACTCTACTATGGGAAAACTAGATAAATAGAAAAGAGAGTATTATTTCTATTTGCTCAGTTCTTTGAAAAAAATGCATGCAACACCAGGCAAAGTATCTTAAAGTTTCTTCTATCTGAATTAATAGCATTCCACCTGATGTTTGTCAAAAGGACACAATAAAACTACAGCAGAATTACATACAGGCTTATTATATGTGAGATCATTAAAGGGGTGTTTCAATGTGTTTTTCCTGCTGAAGTTCTAATAATCAATTTTATCGATTGTTGGGCAAATTCAATTAATCAAAGAACTAACAAATACACAAGGATACATACATGATTTTACTCATCAGCATTTTCAGCTATTATCATGAAAAATGACAGATTTGATGAACAGAAATAGGTTAACAGAACAATAAAGTGATCAAAATAAGCAATCACTTTCAAAATGCATATCAATCACCCTTAAAAAATGTTGTTAATTCTACTAATGCAACATAGTAGCAATTTATATCTCATAAATTACAGTTAATAAATAAAGTAATTTGACAATTGGCACTCATACTAACGAAAGAGATGATGTAAGAAACCATTTGAGTTGTAATGGCGGAAGTTGGGAAAGTGAGAAAGATGATCTTTTTCGGAAGAATAAGCCGATCGGAGAAGCTCTTCAATCTGTTTCTTCCTTTGCATAATCTGTATACAAGTGCAATTGTATCGCTTTTTGTAACATTTCAACAGATTATTTCATTTGAATTCTATGAAATGTGATGATACCTGTGTTCTTGATCGCTTCTTTGATCTGCTATCCGCCATTACTTTCACATCCATCATTCTGCTTCAAGTTTGAAGCAAAGGGGGCTGTTTTGTTTGCCCTCGTGGACCCATAACAATTTAGGAAATATTTCTTTGAATTCTTTCTTTTTAAAAATTGTTTTCACATAATAAAATAAACGAAACTAAAGATATTAACATTTCATGAGATTGTTAGACAAGACTAAATTTTATGATTGGTTAATGTGATTCGGGGATGAACCTGAGGATTTTATTACCCTAGACGAGCCGGAAAAAAAGGCTTATAGGCTCTAATGACTTAATTTATATAAATTAATTTTTTTAAATGAAAACAAATGTTTTAGCAATAAATATAACAATATCATAGTATTCTAATGACATACTGTAATAATTAACCAATAACTCATGAAACTCTCCTAGCATTTTTATAGCAAATTGGTTTATAACATCTTCGTAGTTTGTAGTCTATTTCACTTTTGATAGTTATCATCGCTAATCTACTAAGTCTTTCTTGGGACATCATAAATCGTAGGTAAGATTTCAATAACTTCAACTTTAAAAAACTTTGTCCTGCAGATGTCATCATCACTAGAATAGTCAACAATATTCTATATACAATGCTTGCAATGGGGAAATAATCAAGTTCTTTTAAATACTTCAAAACATCATAAGGGTTACTAAATTCACCGGTTTCTAATGTGTTAAATAACTTCAACTCCATATAAAATTCATCAGTATCAATATCCGATCTATCTTCAAACTTGAGTGCATTTTCAAGAAGACAACAAGACAACTTAAGATATATATCTTCAATTCCCCTTAACTTATGTGGAAACAAAAAACCAAATAGTTTTTCATACTCTTTGAATAGTTCAAATATAAGAAATAATTGACTGTAAAATTTTCTTCTGTTGTAAAAGAAGCTTCTTCGATACTTGAACTCTCATTAAATCTTTTTTTCCTTTGAATCAAACGTTTTTGTGTAAATATCGGATCGATACTCATTTCACTAGCAATCTCCTTAGCTTCATCAATTGCTTTTGAAAAGCCAATTTCTCTATAATCCTTGATATAGTAATTTGTTTGTTTATTTCTTTAATCCTTGAAACAAACATATATATAAACTGAATCTATTTTGTTTAAGGTTACACCTTGTGTGGACATCATCCTTGCCTTTGAATTTATTCAACATAAGGATGTTCTTGCTTTTTAACAACATGTTCTGGTTCAACTTCCACATGCTCTTGTTGATCTTCAGTATGTTCTGGTTCAACTTCCACATGCTCTTTTTGATCTTCAACATGTTATTGCTCTTCAACACAAGGATCTAACTGTTGCACAAACTTATGCATAGCACCAGTTTGAGACTTTATGAATTCTTTAACCTGAGCTTGCCTTTTACGTTTTTGAGAACCAGATTTTTGTTTAGGAGCCATGAATTCTAAATATAAAATCCATTAGAAACCATTAACATATTAACAAATAATAATTAGCAAATAGCAATAAGTTTTTACTCAATTTTAAGTTCTAACATCTAAACTTTAAATTTCTAACAATTACCCAATTCTAAGTTCTAATATATAAATTCTAACGAAACACATAAATAACATTATTATATAATTATACAAACCTTAAATACCCTAATATAGAAAGCAAACTGAATTAAAAAACACTAAAAAGTCACAATGATTCAATAAAACAATAACCTTGAATTAAATAATATATTGGAATAGCGATTCGGTAGACGGTAGACTTTATGGCTCTTATTCTTCATCAGTTCGTCGGCAGCCAAGCAAATAGGCAATAAGTCAATAACCTTGATGTTTGATTGTTCGTAAGTGGTATCTTCACAAGCAACATCAATAACATTTGTGGAATTAATGAATTATGGACTGTGGGCTATCCATAGTCCATTTATTTAATAAATAAGTTTTTGGAGTTTTAAATACAATCATATTTAAATATTTTAGTGGACTATTAGTTGAGTAATTGGGTTAATAAAATGGGCTCAAAACTTATATTTGTTTTTAAAATATAACTGGGTTAAGTTTTTAATTGTATTATACCTTATAATTATTTTTTTATAATTATATATGTAATATATATAAAAAAATTAATAAATTTGTGCCCCCTGAGCGAGTGGGCTCTAGACAGGAGTCCATCCCACCCCTCCTTAGGGCTGGCAGTGAGGTGATTTAGTTTCAATCTAGGATTTGGTTTATAATCTTTAAAAATATTACAAGAATGATTCTTGTGATTTAACGGGTTTACATGTTTGGTCATGTTCAATTTAACATCATCAAACTTATCACAATCATCAATTCATCATCATAGTCATCTTCCATCCCATCAAACATTCACACCTTTCTGTATATCCTTTCAACCATTACTACCTAACCAATCAAAACATCAACAATCAAATTTGAACAAGACCCAACTTAAATTCAACATTCTTTCCATTTATGATGATAATATGGTGGGGTTTCAAGCAATCATTCCAACAATTTTCAAGTGGTTGCTAGGGAGTTTTGACCGGTTAGGGGTTTATGAGTTACCGATCAGTTGATTGAAGCTAGGGTTTCCACGGATCTAGTTTATTTAGACGGTTACGAGCGATGGTTAGGGGCCTTACCACGATAGCTAGAACATCAGTGGAAGTCAATGGTGTTGGGGTGGTTATTATAAAGATAGGAAAGTTTGGTTGCAAGAGTTATGGTGTTGGCCGGAGAAGACGGATCAGAGTGATGGTAGTTGGTGGCCAGAGAAGAAAAACATAGTCGATGGTGATAGGGTGGTTATTGTAAAGTGAAATGGGTCTACTAATTTAATATGTTATATTTTATTATTGATGGCATTTCAGTGATTTCACATACATATAACAGCAAAGACTAACGCCCATCTAACTCGGGGATTAAAACTATTATGTCTGTGTAAAGTTTTGGACCAATCTTATAATTTCCAAGAGTTAGGCACCAAAAGTGGAATCAATGCATATCATAAGGACCATCCGTGTAATTAAGTCTTTATAAGCATTTTAATTTAACAATGCTTAAGGTATTGGACTAAAAAAGAAAGACATGTAAAGATCGGTGACCATATCTACAAGTTTTTTGAATACAAGGATCAAATTCATGATTTAGATAAACCATAGGACCTACCATAAAAGTTACTCAACACTTAAAGTTAAAACAAAATGATTGTGTGATAGTTTAAAAGTTCAAATCAAATTAGGATCATGCTTAAGTTCCAAACTAAATTAGAGCTTTTTTATTAATGAGCTCAAGCCTTAGTTTCATCTACTAGAGTTTTATTTACTTGGCTTTACTAACTTCACGAGCCTAACAAGCTTATTATCCATATAACTATTGTAAGGTTATGAAAAGGTTGATGCACCCAAAACAACCAAAGTGCTTTTGCATGCATGCACTTGGTACTTAGTAGAATTTGCTTCGGAAATTTGACTCTCTACATAGAAATTATTCGAAGTGTAAAATCATTCGAAGCCAAAGACCAAATCTTCTGAAGATAAAGATGAAGTATTCCAAAGCTTAAAGACAAAGTCTTCTAAGTCATTTGAAGTAAAGACTGATTTCTTCTAAAGACAAAGAATAATATGCTTTTTTTGGATGTATTTTTTTCATAAAGCTGACTCACTTTCTGCTGTAACTCTGAAGACTCACCAACTTATACAAGTTGGTAAAAAGATCCATGCTTTTGTAATTATACATTGAGGTCTTGAGTCTATAACTTTATACTTTATGTACTTTTATTCTTTTTGTAATCTAGTAGGATGTAAGCTATGACATGTCATAGTCACTAGTCAAAAGGGAAGAACCTTTTGACTTTACTTTGATCTTGTTGTCTAGATTAGTGTTTCCAACTGACCTTTTAAGTATGACTATTGTAGAATTATAGCTTAAAGTATCTCAGATCCTTATCTTTCTATGTATGCTTTGTAACACTTGTAAAAAAACTTGGGAGCAATATACTTTATCCTCGAAAACCATATTCATATTGTTGTTGTTTTTAATTCTGTCCCATTGTTTGTTTGTGTTCTTAGTATCATAAAATTGTCCCGATTCACTATTTGATATGTTAAGTGTTCTAAACACTCTTCTTATCATGAGACTGGTTGTATTGACCATCCCTTAAACAGTCCCGCAATTATATTAATTTTCATTAAACTTTATATAACATAATAGATGTATAGTTACTATTAAATATTGTTATATATATAATTATGATAATAAAATAACAAATTGTGTACATATTACTCGGGACTCTTCAAACTCAATGGTAGGTTTTAGATCAATGAGAATAAATTCCTTTTCTATGCTTAGAAACATTTAGTAATGAATCAAAACTATACAATAACAATCCCACTAGTGAATCACAACACCTATAATAACAAAAGGTTAACTAGTGGAAATCAATAAGAAAACACAATACTAGGTTTGTTTTTTATATAGTGATTGGTTTGTAATAGTAATGTAACATCCACCCATTTTCAAAATATAAACCCGAACCCGTTGGGATTATTCATGTGGTAAACTTTGATTTTGTAAATTTTGATGCTTAATTACATTAAAGCTTTTACCAATTATTCAATTTACGTTAAATTTATAAATTATAAATTGATCTTTCTAATTTTATAGAATCAAATTATTAACTATGAAATTTTAACTAGTTAATTGAAATAAATGATTGAATTATGAAGTATCAAGCTATTGTTTTAGATGAGAAAGTCATTATTTAAATAGCTTTGTCTATTTTTGTGTGTCAAACACAATAAAATATTATTTGATATAATATATAACTTATAATATAATTTGTTATAATATAATTTGTATACAAATTTAAGGAACAATGTTATTAATTAATAGATTTTAATTAAAATAAATATCAATTACAAGATTTTACAAAATTTATAAAAATCATAAAGTTTTATAAATCAAATAATTTTGTTAAATTATTAAAACTTGGGTTTTATAAGTTTGGGTCATAAATGTAAATTTTAAAACTTAAACACCAAAAAGTTTTAAAGTTTTAACATAAAATAATAGCCTTGCAGAAGTACAGGGACTAAATTTGTAACTTTGATTTAAAACCCAGCCACTCCCCCCATTGCCCTTGTTCCGACAAGACCTCCCACCAAGCTCTGGAAAATAACCTAAAATCAATCTATTTTAATTTGATCAAAACGTATCCATTGTGTCGCGATCCAGTTTCGAACTCATGACTAGTTCCAATTCAAATAATTGTAGTGTTCATGTAGTCACCCATAACCGAAATGTTCATCTTAAATCTCTTTCGATTTCAATATGAATCTTAATCAAATAACTGAATTCTCTAACCTGTAACATCTCTGAGATTGTTTTGATCATAATCATCACATCAATTTAGTCGAATAACGCTTGAATCATTCAAAACCCGATTCGAAACACCCGATTCAAAACCTTAACTTTTTTAATCGAAACAGTCAAAATTTAGGCTATATAATTGAGGGCAAACACTTGAATCAATACCTTTTAACTCTATTGATACCCAATTTGATTCTAAATACACACAAACACTAAAATCAATTACCATCGTCATCGTCAACATGCAACTATATCAAAGACCCATTCCGAGCATCTTTGGTTACAATTACTAGAGGGCTTTCGATCATTACCACCCTTAAGAGCTTTTCATGTGATTAATCTCATCAAAAAAACATTATTTTTTAGGATTCGATCTTGTTCATGTCACGACTGTGCTCTCATTGTATGATCACCAAATTGATTTTAATTAGGTAGTTAAATACATACATATACTTAATTTCACATAGGAAATCGAAGTCCCATGTTTGATTAGATTAACAACATCAAATTGATGTTCAATTTCATTCAAAGCGAATTAGGGCGAATTAGGGCGAATTAAGCAATTTATGTTTTTAAAATTTCAAAGAGGATTCTACGTAGATCTAGGCTTTAGCCCAACCGTTTACCACTTCATCCTTGTACGCAAGAGGCTTCTTAAAAGTCAATTTTATGCATTTAAATTTCAAAAACTATATTAATATGTTGTTAAATCAAAATAAAAAGTATTTTGTTAACTAAAACATTTTAGAGATTATTAAATTACTCTTTCAAGATTTTAAAACATATATTTTTTAATTACTTTTTAAAGAATATCAAAGGTTATAAAAACATTATTAATTTATTTATGTGATTTAAGTGTTATAAAAATTATTATTGCTCAAACTTAGATAATTTAAAACATTTTAAATCTACAAGTTACAAATACTTCAAATAATTAATTATTCAAATAGTTATTAAAATAAGTAATTATTCAATTATTCATTTATCCATGTTATATCATAAATAGTAATTAAATTAATTATTTCTTTTCACACTTTATACTTAGTCTTTATTAAATCAATTATTATAAAATAAATTATTTAATTTCACTAATCATTCATTATCGTTCCCAATTTAATCATTTAATTGATTTATCCTTATTGAATCAAAAAATAATCGATTACATTATTTTAGTTAGAGTAAAATGTCATTTCATCCCTAACGTTTTATTGAATTTCCATTTTGTTGGATAAAAAAGAAGGCTGGTGCAACCAAAACCAAACACTTAGACAATTTTTGGTACGAGTATAAAGGACTTCCGAAGCTAAGTATGGAACTTCCGAAGGATATGGAGTTCTTCCGAAGACAAAGTGAAAAATCAACTTCCGAAGGAAAAGCTCCAACTTTCGAAGACAAAGTCTTTTTTTCTGAAGATCAAGACTTAGAAGGAATCAAAGACAATGACTTCCGAAGCAGAAGTCCCAAAGACACGGAAGAAGCAACCTCTTCCGAAGTATAAAAGGCTTCGGAAGAACTTGTTCTTCCAAAGCCAATTAACCTTCGAAAGATGCTGCTAATGAACCCTCTAACACTCCGTTGCAAACCTCTTATACTACATGGCATTTTACCAAAAGGCCATGTAATTGACCATACTTTATTTCATTAGGACCATGTTAGCTGATTCAAAGCTGCCTCTAACATTCTGGGCAGAGGCAGTCAACATTGTCAAGGCACTTGGAAAGACCCCTTATGAGCTATAGAACAAGAGGCCACCGTTCATTGGCTTTCTAAGGTCCTTTAGCAGCAGGTGTACCATACTTAACACAAAGGACAACTTGGCAAAATTTGCTGAGAAGTTGGATGATGCTATCTTTGTTGGATATTCCTCCACCTCAATTGCTTATAGATTCTATAACATCAAAAATCAACAATTTGAGGAATCATCCAACATTGTTGTCAATGAGCACACTCCTTGTGTTAGGGGGAATGGCACTGATCATATTTTCCAAACTATTTTAAACCATCTTGTGAGAATGTTTCAGCTGGAACAGGTACTCAAAGTGATTCTGATAAAGACCAGCTATTTGAGTTACCCAGACCTCTTCCAAGTGCTCCAAGAATCTCTAAACCCCAAGCTCCCATCATTGGTAGATCCGATAGCATGACCATTTCCTAAACCAGTGGAGCTTCAACAAGTTATCAACAAAGTGAGTCTAATAACTCATCAGCTGATAACATACAACACCAAACTGATGGAGTAGTATTATGAAGGAACAGGCAACTATTAATACTACTTCTCAGTCAACTGATGCTAATGATGTTTCTCTTTCATTCAATTAGTCCTCATTGAATGACACTGAAACAATAGCTGGACCAAGTGTTCATGTTCCTAAGCAAAATATATCCAACTTGGATCTATCTTTGCAACTGGAAGTGATTCCCAGATTAAGGATTCACAACACTCATACAGCTGAGAACATCATAGGAGAAGTCTCTGATGGTGTGAGAACAAGGGGACAAACTCATCATGGGAATGTCTGCTTGTACTCATGCTTCTTGTCTCAGATGGAACCTAATAAAGTAGAAGAAGCCTTAAAGGATAGTAGTTGGGTTGAGTCAATGCAAGAAGAGTTGCTTCAATTCAAGAGACAAAAGGTTTGGAACCTTTGCCCGCTACCATCTGGTCAAGTACCTATAGGCACCAAATGGGTTTTCAAAAAACAAGAGAGATGATAGAGGCTTGATCATCAAGAAAAAAGCTAGACTAGTTGTTCAAGGATACACCCAAGAGGAAGGTTTTGATTATACTGATGTCTTTGCACCTGTTGCAAGACTTGAGGCAGTTAGAATCTTCTTTGCTTATGCTGCATCCAAGAATTTTATTGTCTATCAACTTGATGTCAAGTGTGCATTTCTATATGGAAATATAGATAGGAGGTCTATGTGTGCCAACCTCTAGGATTCGAAGACCCACAACATCCCAACTATGTGTGCAAATTGGACAAAGCTCTTTATGGGCTGCACCAGGCACCTAGGTTGTGGTATAAGACTCTGTCTCAATTTCTCCTGAAGAATGTTACACTAGAGGAACCATTGACAAGACTCTCTTTATCAAGAAGTTTGAGAAAGACATTTTGCTCGTTTAGGTCTTGATGATATCATATTTGGTTCTTCAAATAACCAAATGTGTAAAGACTTGAAGAGCATCATGAAGAAGAAGTTTGAGATAAGTTCTATGGGAAAATGGACTTTTTCCTTGGAACTAGGTGAAGCGGATGAATGAAGGGTTCTTCATCAATCAATCTAAGTATGTCTCTAATATCTTAGAAAGATTTAATATGAAAGATTGTAAGCCAGCCAAGACACCCATACCTAGAAACCATGACCTTTGTCCTGACTCTAAGGGGGAGGATACTGATCAACATCAGTATAGGGAAATCATCAAAACTATGATGTATCTCACAGCAAGTAGACCTGATATCATGTTTGTAACATGCATCTGTGCAAGATATCAGGCTGCTCCAAAGGTGTCTCACCTAGTTGCTGCCAAGAGAATCCTTAGATACCTTAAAGGAGAACCTAAATTAGGTCTTTGGGTATCCTAAGAATAGCAACTTCAATCTCTATGGCTACTCAAATAGTGACTATAGTGGCTACAACATTAACAAGAAATCCATATCAGGAGGATGCCAATTTCTTGGTGGAAGGATCATCTCATGGCAATGCAAGAAGCAATCATATGTCTCTACATCTACTGCTGAAGCTGAATACATTGCTGCTGCAAGTTGTTGTGCTCAGCTGCTGTGGATTCAAAACCAGATGCTAAACTATGGATTCAACTTTATGAGCACCCCTATCCACATTAACAACTGTGCTATCTCCATCACTGAAAATCCTATGAAGCGCTCCAAGACAAAGCACATTGATATCAGGTACCATTTCATTAGAGATATTAATGAGAAAAACCTGATTAAATTAGTCAAAGTTGACACAAATGAACAATATGCTGATTTGTTCACCAAAGCCTTTGTTGAACAAAGATTTAAGTATCTTATTACGACTATTGAGATGATAAACATTGACTAATATGTCTCATTTGAAAACCTTTTTAACATGTGTCTTGCTTTTTGTCAAAGTACAATCTAAGCCTTGTTACAAAAAGTCTTTCTTCACATTTGACTAAGGTGTTGTTTGTTTTTTCTGCAGGAAAACGTCTGCAGTCTACGGACCACATCTGCAAACATCTGCAGCAAAAGAGGTGGACCAAACGTCTGCAGTCTGCAAGAAAAAGACTGTTTGTTTTTAACATCTGTAGAATAGTAAAAAATATTCTGTAATTAGATTAAACCTATTTTTCCCATTTTGATTTTCATCTAAAATACGATAAATCCATCATGGGTCAAGGAACCCCCGACGGTTTGAACCGGCAAAACAACTCCGGTGACCGGAAGAACGACATCGACACAAAGGAGAAGAAGTTCGAACTAGCGGCACCACCGGCTCGAGTCGGGTGGAAACAGTGTAAGCAAAAGGGCCTAGAAGCAAGTGCTCGATTACCAACGGTGACACCACATTCAAAGTGTAGATTAAGGCTTTTGAAGCTCGAACGAATCAAGGATTATTTGTTGATGGAGGAAGAATTTGTGACGAATCATGAGAGATTGAAGCCTCGGGAGGAGAAGAGTGAAGAGGATAGATCGAAGGTTGATGATCTACGAGGAACTCCGATGAGTGTGGGGCG
>BJCM01094942.1:0-15638 GCA_018326385.1 Flaveria bidentis
ATGTATCCTAGCATTCATACAACCTACTAATCATCATACATTCAGCAAACAATCATCAATCATACATAAACTTATCAATTTCAAATTAGGGTTTGCCTAGAATCAAAGTTCATGATCAATCCATTAAAAACATATCATTCATGCATAATCAACGTTAAACAACATGTATTCAATCCAACTAACATACTAACATCATCAATTAACATCAATTTCGACCCCATGAACATACATAACCGAATTAAGGTTCGGCCACCAAGAAAAACTCACAAAAACTTGTAAAATCTAACCTTTAAACGTGTAATGGCTTGTACTTGATGATTCCAACGTGTAGTAACCCTTGAAATCGATTCAATTTCGAGTTCTCTTGCTTGTTCTAGGCTGATTTCGCAAAGGCAGAGGGTTGAGAGTGGATGTCGCAGCTGAATGGGGTGGGAGGCTAGGGTTTTTGTGTTTTGTTTAATTTAATTTGCATATTTATCATTTAAACCCTTGTATTTTGTATTTTATAAAATTTAAGCTTTTAAACTCTTTGTAAAGTGTTTTTAACTTAAAAATATAAAGATATAAGCTAATGATAATCATTATATATTTTATCTTTATAAAAACACAAGACATACGAATGAATAGGCTTGTTTCCACGTTACACGATTAATTTTCTAATTAACATTTAAAACATGCAAACACATAAACATAATACCATAATCATAGTGTCAGTTAGATTATCGTCAATTTAACATTATTAGTTATTATTAGGTCACCAACGTTAAACGACATCTAGTGTGTGCTTACGACACGTGTATGCAAGACTTAACGGAACTAACGGAGTTTGGTAACTGAAATTTACCGGATGTCACATATACCATCTTGTTCTCATAAGCTTGTATAACAATCACACCTCCACCACTTGCATGGATCTTGCACACATCTAAAGCACTTATGGGTTTTTTTTCGGGCTTAGGTATGGGTAGGAAGATTTTGGCTTTTTTTTAAATGGCTAACACAACTAGAGTTGTAAACCAAATCGTTAAATCATCCTTATCAAGATGAATCACAAAGCTACTCACTTTAAACTTTTTGAACAATACTTTTTCTTCAACTTTCTTTTTTTTTCTTATTTTTTTACTTTGAACGGCTTATCGATCAGTTATCAACTCATAGCTTGGGCTTTATTTATCGGTTTTAACAAAAGAATGGTTTAAGGCTCGATATGGCTACTAAGGTTAGGATGGATAACAATAATAAATGATAACAAGTAAATGGGTTCCTAATTGCCTTTTTCATTTATGTGCAACCTTTTGCTTATAGTCTTGATATGCATTAAACAATACAAGTTCTGCAACAAGAGTGGTATATAGCCTACCCTCAACCAATGAATATATAATTGTGTTTTAAGTGATAGGCTTGAAATCTCCCCAAGTAGGAATTTAGGCTACTGATATGCATATGAATTTATTGTATCAAAACCTATTAACCCTACCCAGGCATCCATCACATTTCCAAAAATAACCTGCCAGAAAACCTTGTTCCCGAAACTTAAAGAATATGGCCATGACCTATGATCTATATCGATCATTTAATAAACAACAAGTAACATGTATTGAAAATTTTGGTTTCCTAAGCACACTGAACTTTACTTGAAAACTTTTCCAATTTTTTTTCATAATTTCCCTCATCCCCACACTTAGAAGGTGCATTGTCCCTAATGTACCCTTCGATCGTTAGACATAGTGTGGATTTAAGGGCGTTTGTAACATCATGACCAAAATTCCTAGTTCATCAACCATAGATCAGCATTCAATTGTTTTTTTATCATAACAGACATACCTCTAGATGCATACCTTCCCACATACATTGTTATTGTTTGACACCCCCAATCACAGATTAAACACACCAAAAGAAACACGAAGAAAATAAAGAAGGCATAAGGTGTTCGACATGACACATATAGAGTGGAGAAGCACATGGACCTGATCAAGTGATCAAAGAGTGTTCTGATCTTATCCAAATAGAGATCTGGGCAGTGGTGGTCCAAAGAAATATTCCATCAAACTTTGGTGAATGGCGTGCATGTCAAAGCTTCCGTCTTCTCCCGTTGCGTGTGAGCTTCCATCAGGAGTTGTATCCCTTGGCACCCACTGTGACGGTTGAGCTTGTGGGTACCTCTCATATTCAGGTAGCGTACTCCAATCCATCGGTTATGGATGAGCTTGATATGGCAGCCCTGCATGGTAATCATTGTAGTGGCGAACCTGCTCCTGATACAAAAAATAGTCGTTAATAGATCATTCTCGTGCATATGCAGCATCCCATGCATACATCCTCATATCATCACGTAGCTCTTTGTCACATTGCTCTTGCACTGCCCATGCGCCCCTCATTTTTTGTTCATACTCATGTGTCCTCCTGTCGTAACTCTCTCCACCTTCGTTGAATTTCCCTTTTGTGAGACTGCTCATCATATATATGTCATTGGCCCAAAGTCCATCCTGAGAATCCAAATGGTCTAGCTCTAACAAGTGCTTCCCATATTTCTTCTTCCTTAGTTTGGGTCCTAGTATCAGCACCCCTATCCTCAAGTGCACCCACTCTACCTTGTCCCATTGTTATATCATCTGCATGTTCATGGTGAGGTATATCATCTCGCCTCACCATCAACACTCGACCACTATCCTTGTCCCTTAGTTAATAATGAGTAGCGGTCTTCTTGTATTCCCATGATTGGCCTCCTAACCTATTAAGTTTGAATTTCAAAACAGTGATTGGAATGGCTAACGCATCATTGGACACGACCTTCTACTTACGTAATATCATAGTAATCAGTCGACAATGTGGGATCATCAATCGGGCCCTGCTTTCATGACTTTCCCAAATATTCGTGATCACCAAATGTTGGTAGGACATGTGTCTACCGGTGAGGAGGGCATGAAATACTCTTAACTCATAGTGTCTCACTTTTCCTTTATCCGAAATTCTAGGGATCACGTTCTTGCCTAGGATCACTGTTAATAGTTTTGGTAAAATCTTTATATTGCTCCTGTTCATGTTATCAGAGTCCAGTGCAGTGATAGGGACAGCAAATACATCATTCAATACTTCTCGCAGGTAATCCCCAATTGGGATCTCTAAGATGGAGCTTTCATGTAAATATTCGTAAGGCCCAGGTGTAGTATCAAACTTGGCCACTTGTGAGATTGTCTGAAAGGACATAACCATTGTTTTCCCCCTACCTTCCCAGTTAATGTTGTGGTATGTGGAGAGTTTGATCCATCTTTTTTCACCAAGGTAGACATCCATTCCATGATCTGATCCACATAAACATGCGGGCGGACCATCTTGACAAATGTCAGTACTTCTCTCAACCCCAATCTTTCAAAACATTCAACCACGCCAAACAATCGGAAATCTGGTAATTCCATAGGTCTCTCACAAACCATGAGCGGCGTGAGATCGTTTTTGCCCTTGAATTTATCCATGTACAGTTGTGGTTGCATTTCTCCTGGGAATTTGGACAAGGGTTTCTTGTACTCCGTCCAGACCGGATTCCCATCAGAGTCGTAGTCAATGTCTTCGCCACTGGAGTTAGTGTTCATTGCTTCGTCCGTTTCGTTGTTAGATCTTGTTTAACTTGTGGTGCTTGTGCTTCGCCTTGCACGTTTTCCGGAGGGTTCCAATGACAAGGCAACAACTTTGCCTTTTCCTCTAGAGGTTGATTCCTTAGTGTGTGGCATTTTCTCTACAAATAACAATACCTTCATTTAGCTACCATTATCATGAAGCACACTATTATGTGGATTAAGGGTTCATTTACACATACTTAATAAGGCTATTTAAGTCTATCTTAAGCAAATAGACACCAAATGAAGTATATTTTCAATGTATATAGCATGACCCTATAATCTCCTATATTAATTAACAGCCTAGATGCACTTCATTATGGACATATACCATAAAGTTTATAATGGTACATTTGATCATACAATGACAAAGAGGTTAAAGTCAAGGTAGGCACCACACCATAGCATCCATATGAAACTTTTCCTCCCTACTTGTTACCAGCATGTCTAGGTTCATCATACTTCCATTTATCTATCAAAGTCATGAATAATCAATAATATAGTCTAAATGAGAGCACTTCAAGACACTAATCACATGGAATTGAATACATAATACATTTGCTAGAGAATTCAAGCTTTTCCATATGAAATTGAACATACCATGGCATTCTCGAAGCAAAATATGTAATCATGTAAGAAAAGTCATACCTTGGCATAATGTGACACTCTTAGATGAAAAAGAAGGATGAAGTGAATTGTAATGAAAAACCCCCAAATTTTTCACACGTTAAACTCTCGTTATCTCTTAAACAACTGTGAATCTTGCGAAACGAACCGGTGAGATGTGATCCTCGTGAAAAACTAAGCAAGATGCATCTAAGATTTGCTTGATTTGGTTGAGAATTAAGAAAGTTGGAAACCTAGGGTTTAAGTGTTCTTGAAAGGTTTGGAGGAGATGATGGAAGAAAAGGATGGAGAAATGAAGTTTGATCCACATGTACTTTAAATTCTGGGTGTTGTTGGAGTTTGTGGTGGTAAATTTCCCGATAACCCGCCCAAAACGGGCCGACCCGCGCCCTGCTGACTCGCGGCATCAAGGGCGGTCATGATGGCATCGGTGGCGGTGGCTTGGTGCCCAACCCAATGTCGGTGCCACACCCTACTGAATTTTTTGGGGCATCTGACGCCAACGGCATCGGTGGCGGTGGCTTGGCACCCATCCCAGCGTCGGTGCCACCGCCCTGCAGAATGTTTTGGGGCGTCTGACGCCAACGGCGTCGGTGGCAGTGGTTCTTTTTTTTTCTAAAGGTAAAATGAACGACTCAAAATTTAAGATGAAAAACTAAAAATTTAAAGCAAAAGAAAAATAAAACAAAAGAAATTTGTTTTTCTGAAATTGCGCCACATTCACACACCCCACCGAAAAATACCTAATCTGCCCCGAAGCGTGGATAATTGTGTTCACATACCTTATGGGTCAAGAGTCTCCCCACACTTGGGTGCTTGCATGGTCATGCATAGACAAGAAAGGTTCACACGCTAACTAAAGAAAAAAAGAAGAAGGAAGAAACAAAAATTACAATTTTTAAAGAACTACTTAAAATAAGTCCTAAATTAACTTTCGTAGGAATCACGGTTGCATTTAGCATATGCAACGAGCCTTTTAAACCTATCGGTAAGCCCGAGTGGACGAGTGAAGTCCCGTGAGGGTTTCTAGAGAACATACCCACAAAGTTCTCTGAGATGCCTCTCAGATAGCACTAAGTTTTACATATTCAACCAGACCATTACCTAATCCTTACTTATCGGTTGTGTGTGTTTATGCGCATGCCAAGAAGCTCACCAACTTGTCTACGTTTCCGCTCACATTCTTACTGTCAAAGTAATGTTTTAATCGATGCCCGTTCACCATGTATTGCACACCATCCTTAGGGTCTTCGATCTCAACATCACCAAATTTGCTAACCCGAAGCACAACATACGGTCCCATCCACTTGCTTTTCAACTTCCTGGGAAACATTTTCAATCGCGAGTTATACAACCACACCCTTTGGCCTACCTCAAAGGTTTTCATCCGTAGTTTGGCATCATGAACTTCTTTCATCCTTGCCTTATACGCGGCTGTCGTCTCGTACGCCTCGTTCCTTAATTCTTCCATTTCATTCAAACTCAACTTCCGTGCATTTCTTGCAACATTGTAATAAAGATTAACATTTTTAATTGCCCATAATGCCCGATGTGCTAGTTCTACAGGTAAATGACATCCTTTCCCGTATACCAACCGATATGGGGTCATGCCAATAGGCGTTTTAAAAGCGGTGCGATAGGCCCATAAGGCGTCCTTCAGCTTGGTGGACCAATCCCTACGATCCAATCATACTGTTTTTTGTAAGATTTCTTTAATTTGTATGTTGGATGCCTCCACTTGACCACTCGTTTGAGGGTGGTACGGTGTTTCAATTAAGTGGTCTACGCCATATCATTTTAATAATTTACCAAAGTGAAAATTCTTAAAATGTGATCCCCCATCACTTATGATCACACGGGGAAGGCCAAATCGAGAGAAAATGTTACTTTGAACAAAATTAACACACAACGTTATGATCATTTGATTTAGTGGCAATTGCTTCTACCCATTTGGATACATAATCGACTCCCACTAAGATATATAAATTGCCAAACGAATTTGGAAGGGGCCCATGAAGTCAATTCCCCACACAACAAATATGTCAACCACAAGAATTGGTTGCATGGGCATCTCATTGTGTTTCGATATGCTCCCCATTTGTTAGCATTTTATGCAATTTTTTGTAAAATTATAAGAATCCCGGAAGATAGTTGGCCAAAAGAGTCCCCCGGAAGATAGTTGGCCAAAAGAGTCCACAAGATAGGATCTTGTGACCGGTTTTCTGCCCGCTAAAATGACCCCCACATGCGGATGAATGTACATGCTCTAACATATCTTGCATTTCGGATTCGGGAATGCATCGCCTGATGATTTGATATGCTCCAACTTTGAATAAGTCTGGTTCATCCCATATATAGTATTTCACTTGTGACATGAATTGTTGCCTCTATCTTTTGCTCCAATGGTCGGGAGTGGTACCTGCAGCCAAATAATTTGCAAAATTAGCATACCATGGTTCTGACGATATGGATAGTAATTGCTCATCGTGAAATGTCTCATTAATCTCCTGTTGTGAATTAATGGTATGATGTAAGACTCTTGATAGATGATCTGCCACCACATTCTCGCTCCCCTTCTTATCACGTATTTCCAAGTCAAATTCTTATAGCAATAAGATCCAGCGTATGAGTCTAGGTTTGGCCTTAATCTTTTCCATTAAGTATCTGACTACATTGTGATTAGAATAAACAATTACTTTACTTCCCCATATGTATAATCAGAATTTATCTAAAGCATATACTAATGCAAGTAATTCCTTTTCGGTTGTTGTATAATTTTATTGTGCATCAGCTAATGTTTTGCTAGCATAGTATATCGCAACGGGTTTCTTATCCACCCGTTGACCTAAAACAGCCCAAATTGCAAAGTCACTTGCATCACACATAATTTCAAATGGAAGTGACTAGTTAGGTGATTGCAAGATGGGGCTTGCACTAATTTCTCTTTTAAAGTGTTAAAAGCATGCATACATTCTTTATCAAACACAAAGGGTATGTTTTTTAAGAGTAAATTACATAAGGGTTTAATTATGACACTATAACCCTTAATAAACCTTCTATAAAACCATGCATGTCCTAAGAATGACCACACACCTTTAACATTAACTGGGGGAGGTAGAGTGGAAATTACCATAATTTTGGGCCGATCTACCTCAATTCCCCGATTAGATATGACATGACCTAAAACCGTTCCCTCTTGAATCATGAAATCACTTTTCTCCCAACTTAAGACCAATTCGTTTCGACACATCGTTTCAAAACTTTGGTTAATTCATGTAAACACTTATCAAAAGTAGCACCAAAAATTGAAAAATCATCCATGAAAATTTCTAAGGACTCCCCGACCATATCTAAAAAGATACTCATCATACACCTTTGAAAGGTGGCTGGAGCATTACAAAAGCCAAATGGCATTTGCCTAAAAGCGAATGTGCCATATGGGTAAGTGAATGTAGTCTTTTGTTGATCCTCAGGATGAAAGCAATTTGATTATACCCTGAATAACCATCTAGAAAACAATAAAACTTCTGACGTGCCAATTTCTCAATGATTTGATCAATGAATGGAAGTGGAAAATGATCTTTAGATGTGGCAGCATTTAGTTTCCTATAATCAATAAAACACGCCACCCGGTTACCGGTCGGGTGGCAATTTGTTCACCTTCCTCGCCTTTGACTACCTGTATACCTGCTTTCTTTGGTACCGTTTGCGTTGGGCTTACCCATGTACTGTTAGAGATCAGGTACATGCATCCAACCATTTAAGTACCTCTTTCTTCACCACTTCTCGCATGTTTGGATTCAACCTTCTTTGAGTATCGCATGACGGTTTGGCATCGGCATCAATTATGATCTTATGCATCACGATTGAGGGACTTATACCCTTCAAATCAGCAAGTGTCCACCCTATCGCTTTTTGTATGTCTGAAGAACCTGTAACAAAGAGGCTACTTGATCTTCTTCTAAACTGGTTGCAATGATTACACGCAATATGTTGTCTTTTTCCAAAAAGCATATTTAAGGTGCTTGGGAAGATCTTTTAGCTCTAACGTTGGAGGGTTTTCCAAACAGGGCTTCATCTTTTTGTCTATATGCTCAGGCATGTTTTCAACTTGATATGTCCATGGTGGTCTACCGACATCGACAACCATCAGGTCCAACTTTTGTTCTTCAATCTCTAAAGCTTTCATATGGTTCCAACCTGCATCATTACAAACAAAGCAAGTCTCTATGGTGGCGTCCTCACTTTCATGAGGATTACACTCATCAATGGTGTCCGCCATAAAACATTCATCATTTGGTAGAGAATTGGGTGTATTAGAAAACACATTTAAATGCAATTTCCTATTACCAAATATCATATCCACTGTCCCGGTTCTATAATTTATCAAAGCATTTGCGGTGGCCAAGAATGGTCTACTAAGTATGACATTAGGTTGCTTTGTTTTATCATTTGACACATAGTCCAAAACCAAGAAAGTAACTGGGTAGTAAAAACCTTCAACCATAACAATCACATCATAGACGATCCCTCTAGGAAGCTTAGGTGTTAAAGCGGCTAATACCACTGTGGTATCTGCCTTATGAAGTGGACCGAAATCATATTGATCATATAAGCTTCCCGGAAGGATACTTACACTTGCTCCAAGATCCAATAACTCCCCTTTCATTTTAAAGTCACCAACTTTAATTGGCATCAAGGGCGTTCCAAGATCCCAAAGTTTTAGGGGTAAGGAACCCATCAACACAGCACTCACTTTTTCTGTTAAATCAAGCATTTTTGGAAATTTATTGTTTCATTTTTAGTACACTTGTCTTTAAGGTATTTAGCATAAGCCAGCACTTGTTTAATTGCATCAAGTAAGGGAATGTTGATTTTTACATGTTTGAAAATTTCCCAAATTTCCTCTTGTTGAGGACCTCGTTTATTTGAAATCTTTGACTTTTCAGGGTTTTCTAAAGCTTTGGATAAGGAATGGTGTGACTCGCCATATCCTTATCGTTGACCTTAGGTGACTCTTGCTTTGGCACATGTTTTTGTGTATCTTGAAAAGTTAATTTTTTATGTTTCTTAGTTAATTGTATGTTCGGCTCACACTCATCATCACTTTTCCCATCCTCACCAAGATCCTCCACCACTTCGTCATGAAATGGTGGTGGAGATACCACTTTGTTATCATACACTTTACCAGAGCGAAGAATACTTACCTAATTGATGTTTGCACTTTTTGTACTTCTTGCATGGATGTTTGATGTTGAGGATTAACAATGGTGTCACTAGGTAATGTTCCTGGATTTCTTCTCAATTGTGCCATCTCCTTTGCAATTTTCCCGATTTTCTTAGCTAACGCCTCTACGGTTTTATCTTGTACCGCATTGTCTTTCTTAATCTCCCTGAGAAAGTTCATGACCTCTGATAGGTTGTTTGAGCCTCCTTGATCAACATTAGATTGATAACTCGAATATCCTTTGTTGTACCCCCCCCCCCTTGATTGTAGT
Organism: Flaveria bidentis; assembly: GCA_018326385.1. Lineage (NCBI taxonomy): Eukaryota > Viridiplantae > Streptophyta > Magnoliopsida > Asterales > Asteraceae > Flaveria > Flaveria bidentis. Next base: position 9,740 of record BJCM01094942.1, read on the forward strand.
TTTGGTTATTATACATAGGTTGTCGGTTCTGATACAATTGACCTCCTTGATTTGGTACCTGAAAATAAGGATTAGATTGGTTAGACGTGTTACCATATTTAAAATTAGGATGATTACACAAACCTGGATGATATGTATTAGAATTCATATCATATTTCTTTCGATCACCATATACTTGGTTAACCTCGTCCTCCGCTCGACCTACTTGCATTGGGCACTCCATAATGGCATGTCCGAAGTTGCCACATCCTTCACACACTAGAATAACTGGACCGCCTTGAGTTGTCACATTTCCTCTATTAAGATTCAAACTCACCAATTGGCGTTCCAATATTTGATTGGCTTTCTCCAGTTGTTCTAATCTTTCATTTGCGTTAATAGTACCTGCGGATCTAACAATGGCATGTTTCTTCTTCGTATTAGGTTGAGCTTGCCTTTCTGAGTTCACCGTCATCTTCTCTAAAATTTCCCAATCCACCTCGACATGATTGGAAAGAAATGTTCCTCCCGTAATAGAATTCACATCTCGGATGTCATCGGTGGATAAGTCATCATAGAATGCATTGATCAACTCCTATTGTGGAATACCATGATGAGGGAAATTCCTTAACAATTGCTTAATTCTTTTCCACGCTTCATAGAAAAGCTCACCCGGTTGTTGTTGGAAGTTCTGAATATTAGCTCTTGCATCAATTGTTCGTTGAGGTGTGTAATACTCTTCTAAGAATTGTTGTTGCATATCCTCCCACGTGAAAATGCTTGCGGATGGCAAGGATAGAAACCATTTTTTTGCGGCATACTTCAATGTGAATTGAAACAATAATAGCTTAACTCGGTCCGGTGTAAACCCTTGTCCTCCAATTGTGCCACACACTTCTTCAAATTCAGAAATATGAAGGTAAGGTTCCTCCGTACCTTTACCATAAAAAGAGGGCAACATGTTCAAGTCTTGTGGTCTAACTACAAAGGATCCACCATGTGCAACAAGGCTTACTATTGGAGATGAGTTGACTGCAATTTGAGGTCTGAAATGGCTTTCAACTCCTTGGATTGAGGCACGGTGATGAACTTGTGGAAGACCATCATGATGTTGAGGAAAACCTGGTTGAGGATGTTGATTCATTGGTTGCCTCATGCCTCTTGGAAGACCTTGATTAGCCATTTGAAATATTGGATTAAAGTGATTATTATATCCTCTCGGATGTTGATATCCATAGTTAAACCCAACTCTATCTTCATATCCCCCTCTATAACCAACATTTGAATTTTCATGTTAGATTCCGTCATCCCAATGCGATACCCGGTCCCTTATGTCCTCATCACCATGAACACCATCATTCCGACTAGAATTTGATTGATTGAACTAAACTGAAGAATTTCTTGGAGCCTCATAGTTTCTAGCCGATTCTTGCTGAATGGGTGGATTGGGTAGTAGGTAAACACAAGTATTTTCACCCATTTGGAATTGTAATGGTTGAGGTATAGGGTTTCCTTGAACTGGGTTAAATGGTGGGACTTGTTGTTGAGTTGGTGGAGCATTAAGTGGCGGGAACAGTGGGGGAGGAATATCTCCTAAAGGTTGTTCCTTTGTTACGGAGGTTGGTTGGACGAAGCACCTTGATTACTCGAATTATTCATATTGTTGAATGGATTGCTTTCTGGTGTCTTGGAAAGTCTTCGTAAAATTTGACTAGCTTTGGCAAACGAAGTTCCTTCTTCAGACCAAGTACTTCGTGGAATAGGAACTGTCAAAGGATTTGCTTTGTAAAAGACTCGATTGTCTCATACTGTTTTCTCAATCTCAAGATCAAAAAAGCAACAGTGAAGTTCTTCCGGAACGTGTCGCATGCATAAGTTTCTTGAACTACCTATACACAAGAAACAAATATCCGTGTAATTCCGAACGACAAAAAAAACAAATAAATTAAAACAAAACAAGAAAAAGAAAATCTTTTTGTTTTTTTTCAGAAATTAAATAACTATTACTAACACTAAGTGCAACGATTCCCTGGCAACGATGCTATTTTAATAAATGTCGTGTGGTCGGTTAAAAATATATATATTAAAGAGTACCTAATCACCCTTAATAGTAAAGGGTAAGTAGGGTCGAATCCACAGGGAATCACAGGAAAGTGTTAGCAATGATTAATTTAAAACTATTAAAAATTAAAACGAAAATTGCTTGATTAATTGAATTGAGAAAGAATCAAATTAACAAAATAAAAGTTTAAGTTTTTAACAATCTTGGAGAAAAAACAACCAACTTCAGGATTCAAGTTTGGCAAAGTTACAATTTTTCTTGAATGGAACCTAGTGAGAAGTCAATAATGGTGACTTATACATGATATGATTTAAGTGATAATCATAGCTTAGAGTTTAAAGGACCTTATTCACACAATTACCAATTTGAATAATTAAACCCTAATTTTAATATTCAATCACACAATGATTAAAGACAACCAAAGTCATAGAATATCAACATTAGGTTTAAACATAATTAAATCGTTTAAATAATCAAAATCATAAATTGAATCCAAAAGAACTTAAATCGTTCAAGATCCAATCCCAAATTTAGGTTATAACCGAAAAAAATAGAAACTTGCACAAACCCGTCCCCCGAAGTGAATCACAATCGATTTAGCCTTGCCTCATCATTAAATCATCAACGCCAATTGATCGAATCTTGTAGAATTGATGATGTTGATGTTGGAAGAACTTGATAATGACCAAAGAGTGATAATTTTCGTCCAAAATTGTTGTGTCCAAGTTGTCAAGTCAAATTCGGGTTTTCCCTTTTAAATCCCTTCAATTTAGGTCAAACATTAACAAAATCCCGGATCCCGGCGTCGGTGGCGCCTATGGAAGCGTTGGTAGGGCCACCTTCCTGTGAAACCTTGATTTTCTTGTGTAACTTTTCGAGACCTTTCTGTTGATAAGTCGTGAGTCTTGTAACTCTTTTTCTAGCTCAAGTAATGCTCATTTTAAGATACCGTTGTCGTGAAACCTCGGTTTATCATATCTTTACTTCTTGAGCTCCAATTCTCGTCCTGTTTCTTCCAATTTCTTTGTGTTCTTCATGCTTAAACTAAAATCACAAAATAATCCCAAAAGTAACTCTATTTCTCATAAATTTACGTGTAAACCATGGAAATAAAGCCGTTAAATATTGAACTTTCACCACCCGATCAGATACTAACCTAGTGTATATATATATATATATACATATATATATATATATACACATATATATATATATATGTATGTATATATATACACATATATATATATATGTATGTATATATATGTTATGTATTGGTTTTTATTTTGATTTTTTCTTATTTAATTGGATTATGATTGTGCTAAAGTGTAACCAGATTCGTCTAAAACTCTAAATGACCATATAAACATAAAAAACTACTATAATTTAAATGAAAATGTTATATGATTATCTATTTGACCTTATAAACATAAAAAATTGTTATAATTTAAACTAAATTCATACTGAAATCTTAAAGAATAATTTTGATGAGTTAGAAGTAGTGTATATTTATCATTTAAAAAACTTTTTAAACTTTAAAAGTCATATACTCATTTTATAAATGTGACATTTGACATTACCATATTAAATCTTTTGTCATCTATCATAAATTATTATCTGTTAGAAATATCCGTGTTATAAGAATGCGTTTGGTAACATAAAACACTTCTGTTTTCAAAAACATTATTAACAAAGTAGTAAATTCTATAAAATAGATGATCAGTTGGTTTACATGTTTAGTAGATGGGTTAAGCATATTGTTCTTGTAAAATGTATATTTGTATTTTATTTTGAATTGAGCATCATAAGTTTGAAATATTAATTAAATGTCTTCAAAAAGTTAATTCAAATATTATTTTTTTAAAATGAACTTAGAGGTTGTTTGTCAACTTCTGAATAAGTAAGTGCTGAACCAATAAGATATCTAAACCAGTAAGAAGTCTGAACCAATAAGTCTGTTTGGTTGGATATCTGGTTCGACCAAATTCTGATCGCCGTCTTTGGTCTCCCCCTCCTCTTCGGCTTCATCGCCTGCAACACCGCTGACCAGACCCCATGTCGTCACCCTCGTCGTCGCAAACTAGACCCTCACCGCTTCACCGGACCCGCCTCCACGTCTGACTCGGGTCAGATCTTGATTTAGGTCTGACCGAATAAGTGGTTCAGTCAGACCTCTTATCGGTAAGAGGTAACCAACTAAACACTCCACGTCTGACCGAGACGTCTGACCGAGTCAGACGTGCACGTCTGACCCGGGTCAGTCAGACCCAACCAAACAGCCCTTTATTAAACATTTATACTCAAACATTAAACAGGTTAAAGATGAAAAATCAAAAACATAATATTTATACAGGTTTTTATTTATTTTTTATGTCATGTCAGTAATAACTGAAATTGAAATCGACACATGAGGTATTACTTAATAAATACAAAACACGTAATTCAACTCTTCTTATAGGTACACTCAAATCAGGTTGTGAGTATCACGTTTTTAATATTTATACAGGTTTTTTTAATTTATATTTGTACTACCTTATAATGTATCTATTTGTATTGGACTCCGATATTGGAACACCCACCTAGGATAAATCAACACCATCGTAATTCTATACGCGTCATATAACACTATACAACTCGTACAGGGCCAAAACACATTCCTTGACATTCTCTCTTGTACGAGGTGTCATATCAAGTGTCAATCCATATGTGGCGTATAGCATTATATGTGTCGTATGGTTTTTTCCTAACACATCCAAAATCTTCGTGCTATAACACTTATACGTGGAGTATGGTGCTATACGTCACATATATGTTTGAGTTCAATTATAATGTTGGAAGTGTTAGAAAAAAACATACGAAACGTATAGCACCATACGTCATATTTAACTTTTATATATATATTTGGCTATGTTCTTTTCTGTTAAAAATATGTATTTTTACTTCGCATTTAGTTTTTACTATTTTTACATCCTTTTTTGTTATTACATTTTTTGTAATTTAACTAAATGACGAAACAAATAATTCAAACATTTATAATTTAACTGAAGAATCAAGCCAACAACAACAATACAAAAATTAATACAAAGTGATATATAAATAACAGAGTTCTTACATACATAACAAAATAAAAGCTACAACTCCAATAACGATATAAAACTACGGTAACTCTGTCGAGACGCTAGCAACTCCAGAGGATAGATACCGGTGACATGGGCTTGTGTAATCTCGAGTTGAACAATTTACTACTTAAGATCCCTAAGTCGATCTAGCCACTGACTTTGATTACATGAGCTCTCAGCAATCTCCTTCGTAAATGCCTCTATACGTGCAGGTATTCTCACATCTCAGTATATGTGTTGAGGATGTTGTGGCTGATCTAGTGACTATAGTGGTTATGATTGCTCGCTTCGCTCATGTGGCAGTGCCTGCATGTGACTGTTGATGCATATCATTAACGACGACATGTTGAATGCGCGCTGATTGCCAAATCTTGCTAGCCCGAAGGGAGAAAGATATGTTGATCAGAAACTCACGTATAATGCGCAGGTCGAACGATGTTTGGTGTTCTGGTCTCACCGGCTCAATTGTCAGATATACGTCAGCAAGATTTCAAGGAAAACAACCAAACACTCGAGGAATCAATGTGACATACCTATTGTCGTACATCACTCCTTGTAAGGTCCCGTTCCCGAAGACCTCACAGTTGGTTGATCACAGCAGTTAAAGCATTAAACATTATAATTATACAACCTTAAGCAGCGGAAATAATTTATCAAAAACCATTCATTTCACTTAAACCACTGTTGTTGAGCAATACATCATCGTTTACTTGATTACAAAAGAATTGTTTTACTGCATTAC
>BJCM01094948.1:0-24914 GCA_018326385.1 Flaveria bidentis
TTATTGTTTTAATGATTAATATTACTCTTTGGGTTGGCACATGTTTTGCCATAGTATACATTTCTATTTCATTGGGTTGTTTTACAGTACGCTTCCGCACAGTTTTAAGGTTTTTATTTTGGTTGATTTCATTTAATTATTGCATATAGAGTCGTTCTGAGTAACTATTGACTGTGATCCTGGTTTGTTCACACGCCTCGCGGTATAACTCCGCACGTGGATTTTGATGGTGTGACAATACTCCTCATGTGCAGCACCCTTCATTTCTAGGGCTAAGAATTCTATTTCTATCCTCTCTCTTTCATTATAAGGGCAATATTTCTCAATCACTAGTTTTCTAAATTCTTCCCAACTAAATCTATTCATGATATCCCTACCTTTAATTTGAATTACCATCTTCCACCATGATTGTGCTTCTCCTTTGAGTGAATGTGAAGCAAACATGGTCTTACTATTATCAGCGCACTCACTAATATCTAAAACCAACTCCATTTCTTCTAACCAACGCAAAGCTTGTACTTCTCCTCCTTTTTCATTAAAGTCTAGGGGCAAAAGCCTTAAAATAACATCCATTCTTAGCCTTATCTATGATTCCTTCTTCGGGTCCTTCTATCTTAGTGGTGTTGTCTAGTCCTTTATTGCTAGGGGAAATATGTAATACCCGGTTATTTTCTTTGAAGCCAAAGAAAGAAGAATAAAGTGAAGAAAAAGAAAGAAAAGCTATTTAACCCAAGTTGAAGGGTTAAAAGTGTCAAAAGTCAAAAATGTTTGAAAGTTGGTGAATAAAGGCGGTATGGCCGCCCATCTCTTTCTCTTTCTCATATCATTCGGATATTTTAGAGAGAGGAAGAAGGAGAGCTAAAAACTCTCGGATTTTGAAGAACAAGAGCTAAAAAGATCGAATTCAAGGTAATAATTCGTGTGTTTAAGATGTTCTTAACTGGTTACATCCTTGGTTGTGGGCTTATGTATCTTGTGTGTGCTCGGTTGTGTGTGTTTTTGGTGGGTTTCTAGGTGAACTTGTATCAAACGTGTTTTGAAGGAAGTCTTATCCAAGAGGCTGCTAAGGTGAGTTCTAGAACCCCTCTTTTACATGTTTTTAACTGATTTGGGGCTGGAAATGCATGTATGTATGTTTTTATTAAATGGTGATCGAGTTATGACTATCCCGGAGGTTATTTCGATGGCGGTGGCGGGAAAGTGCATGAGGCATGGGTGTAGTGCTTACTTGGCCTACGTGAAGGATGTGGATATGCCAACACCACAACTGTATGATGTACTGATTGTGTGTGGCTTCCCAAAGGTGTTCCCAGAAGACTTACCAGGAGTGCCACCACACCGCGAGATCGAGTTCCAGATTGACTTGATACACGGTGCCCAACCTGTAGCTAAGGCACCGTATTGATTGGCTCCGACTGAGATGAAAGAGTTGATGGAGCAATTGCAAGAGCTGCTTGATAAGGGGTTCATTAGACCAAGTATCTCTCCTTGGGGTGCTCTGGTCTTATTCATGAAGAAGAAAGACGATAGTATGAGAATGTGTATAGACTACCGTGAGCTGAACAAGTTGACGGTGAAGAATTGGTACCCGTTACCAAGAATTGATGATCTTTTTTATCAGCTTCAGGGTGCTAGTTTGTTCTCGAGGATAGACATTCGATCTGGTTACATCAGTTGAAACTAAAGGAGCGAGATATTCCTAAAACAACTTTTCGCACGCATTATAGACACTACGACGAGTTTCTCGTTATGTCTTTTGGTTTAACAAACACGCTAGCTGCTTTTATGAATCTGATGAATCGAGTGTGTGGGCCGATGTTGGATAAATCAACGATTATGTTTACCGGTGATATCTTGATTTATTCCAAGAGTGAGGATGAGAATGCCGGTCACATTCGAGAGGTGTTGAGACGTTGAGAAGGGAGAGTTTGTATGCTAAATTCTCAAAGTGCGCGTTCTGGTTGCGCAAGGTTCAGTTTTAGGTCATGTGGTAAATCTCAAGGGGATAATAGTGGACCCAGCAAAGATGGAAGCGTGCGATTTTGGCTGACCTATAAGAGTTCACACACACACAGGGGGAGTTAGTCCTCATGACTACTCCATACATGCGATATGTGCGATATGGGGTCCTTGTCGCTTAACCCTAGATGATATGACCTTGTGCTTAAGAGGGGGGTTAAGCATATGACAGGACCTAGATAAAAGTGAAAATATAATAAAACTACGAAAAGTGTGATAAGTACGAAATGTGCGAAACGTGCGAAATGTACGAAACAAACGATGATGAAGATAATAACTATTACCTTGATGTACGTATGATGTGTGTTCACGTGCGATAGTAAAGAAAATCTTTTAACCAATGAAAGGTAATGTAATGTTTTTATATAACTAGAACTCACTCAGCAACGCTAGCTTTTTATGCCTTTTCCAGTTGCCAGGTAAGGTTGCTGAGGATGGCATGGGGCGGCTACTTGGCTCTTTTTTTGGATGGCATCCATTTTTTTAATGCTTTTGTGATGTAATGCAACAAGTATTTTGTAATTTGATAACGATGTATTATTTTGCAAAAGCTTTTATAATGGAATGAAATGTCATTTTTGAATTTTACGCTGTGGTGTTTATTTAAGTTAAATATAAATATATGTTTTATGTGCAATGATTAAACAACTGTGAGCATCCTGGGAACGGGGCCTTACAAGTTGGTATCAAAGCCAAAATATAAGTGAAATGGATAAATTTTCAAAATAAACCTTAACTTAAACTGAAAATAGGATGGAAAGGGAAGGGATGCAGTCCGAGTAGCTGTGTGCCATCATGTATTTTCTTAATGTTAACCATATTACGTGCGCATGTATGTGGTTTATGTGCTGTTAGTAGATTTAGATACTGATGTAGTCAGAACAGGCAATGCTTGTGGTATGAAAAGTAAAGTAAGTTGCTAATCACAACTGGCCACTGTAATTAGGGACTTACTATACTTGACATAAACTGAGCTATTCCCTTGAATGACAGCGTTAGTGTTTGAATATTATAGTGTGTTATTGGATGACCGGTGGTAGATCTTCGAAGGTTTCTTCAGGTGAAGACTGTGGTGGACGTGGTACTGGACCGCATGTCACGAGAAGCATGGCTAGGGTTGCTGAAGTGGCACTCGAAGAGCCTGAGAACCATCACCCAGAAGGCGGTGATGATAGTGCTAGTCTGAGGACCATATTGAAAGAGGCTGTTGTCAAGGGAGTTCAATAGGTCATGCAGACGATTTTGCCGTTTATGGTGACTGAGGTAATTAGGGCGGTGAAGAAGACGACCTCAATTGAAGTGGACAAGAAGAGTAATGGCGACAAGAATTGGAATGGAAAGCGGGTTGAACATGGGGGTTACACTCCAAACAACAAGGTTGCCAGGATGGATGACCGGCGTGTAGCTTTGTCTAGTGCGGAGACGAGGAAGTGTAGTAAGTGTGCTAAAGGGCATACTGGAGAGTGTAGGTGGGGATCAAACCTCTGCTTCAAATGTGGGAGGCCCGGTCATCTAGCAAAGAATTATGGGGGGAAGAGGTGTTATAACTGTGGTGGAAAGGGTCATATAAGCAGAGATTGTAAGAAGCCGAGGGATGAGAGTTTTTGGGCAAAGAGGATGACTGGAACTGGTGGGCAGGAGGTGAGCATAGAGTCTTCACGATGACTGGGGAAGAGGCTAGGACGAACCCCGATGTCATGTCAGGTACGTATCTAGTAACCAAACTCTTGCTTTTGTGTTGTTCGATTCTGGTGCTAGTAGGAGTTTTATTTCTGCTACCTTCTGTGCTAAGTTGCCCATTAGGAGTAGAAGTATTGATGAGCCATTCAATGTAGAAACTGCCACAGGTAAGTCTACCAAGATTTTTGAGATGATAGAAGGTTGTGACATTGAATTAGAAGGTCATAAGTTTCCTGTTAGACCGTCCGTGATGACCTTAGGCGGTTTCGATGTAGTGCTAGGAATGGATTGGTTGGCGGACTACAAGGCAAACATTGTGTGTCGCAAGAAGGTGATTAGACTATTCTGCGCCTGACGGGAGTTCGGTGACAGATTACGGTGATCGAGTTACGACTATCCCGGAGGTGATTTCGATGGCGGTGGCGGGAAAGTGCATGAGGAATGGGTGTAGTGCCTACTTGGCCTACGTGAAGGATGTGGATATGCCAACACCACAACTGTCTGATGTACCGGTTGTGTGTAGCTTCCCAGAGATGTTCCTAAAAGACTTACTAGGAGTGCCACCGAACCCTGAGATTGAGTTCCAGATTGACTTGATACCCAGTGCCCAACCTGTAGCTAAGGCATCGTATCGATTAGCTCCGACTGAGATGAAAGAGTTGATGGAGCAATTGCAAGAGCTGCTTGATAAGGGGTTCATTAGACCGAGTATCTCTCCTTGGGGTGCTCCGGTCTTATTCGTGAAGAAGAAAGACGGTAGTATGAGAATGTGTATAGACTACCGTGAGCTGAACAAGTTGACGGTGAAGAATCGGTACCCGTTACCGAGAATTGATGATCTTTTTGATAAGCTTCAGGGTGCCAGTTGGTTTTCGATGATAGACCTTTGATCTGGTTACCATCAATTGAAAGTAAAGGAGCAGGATATTCCTAAAATAGTTTTTTGCACGCGTTATGGACACTACGAGTTTCTCGTTATGTCTTTTGATTTAACTAACGCGCTAGCTACTTTTATGGATCTGATAAATCAAGTGCATCGGCCGATGTTGGATAAATCAGCGATTGTGTTTACCGATGATATATTGATTTGTTCCAAGACTGAGGATGAGCATGCCGGTCACACTCAAGAGGTGTTGGAGATGTTGAGAAGGGAGAGGTTGTATGCTAAATTCTCGAAGTACGTGTTCTGGTTGCGTGAGGTTCAGTTTTTAGGTCATGAGGTAAATCTCGAGGGGATAATGATGGACCCGGCAAAGATGGAAGTGGTAATGCAATGGAAGTCACCAAAGACGCCATCCGAGATTCGTAGTTTCTTGGGTTTGGCGGGCTACTATAGAAGATTCATTCAAGACTTCTTTAAGATAGCTTCTCCGTTGACTAAGTTGACCCGTAAGGATGTAAAGTTTGTATGGGGTCAAGCTCAAGCAAAGGCGGAGCATCAGAAGCGGTATGGAAAATCAAACCCTTGGACATACTCGATTGGAAGTGGGAGCATGTCACCATGGACTTTATTACGAAGCTACCGCGTACCATGAAACGGTATGATGCAATATGGGTGATCGTCGATCGTTTGACGGAAAGTGCACACTTCTTACCGATTCGTGAGACATATTCATCCGAGAGGTTGGCGGATTTTTTCATTAGATAAATTGTAACTCGTCATGGTGTACCGGTGTCTATTGTGTCTGATCGTGACACCCGGTTTACATACAAATTCTAGAAGAAATTCCATGATGCAATGCGAACGAGGTTACATATTAGCATGATTTATCGTCCTCAGACGGATGGTCAGTCAGAAAGAACGATTCAGATGCTGGAAGATATGCTCCAGGCATGCGTCATTGATTTTGGAGGAAGTTGGGATGACCACCTACCGTGAGCTGAGTTTTCATATAATAATAGCTATCATGTCAGCATTGGTATACCCCCTTATGAGATGCTATATGGTAGGAGATGTAGGACGCCCATGTGTTGGGGTAATATATGCCATAAAGAGTTAGGTAGCATGAAAGTGGTCGAGGCTACGACTGAGAAACAAGAAAGGATCAAAGCCTTTACGAAGGCAGCTAAAGATAGGCAAAATTCGTATGCTGATAAACAACGCAGACCAATTGAGTTCCAGGTGGGTGATAGAGTTATGTTGAAGGTCTCACCTTGGAAAGGTATCATTCGGTTCAGAAAGCGGGGCAAGTTGAGCCCAAGTTACATAGGGCCTTTCCGAATCATTGCTCTAGTAGGAGAGGTGGCCTATAGACTAGAGTTACCATAAGAGTTAAGTTTCTCCCGACATTCCATGTATCTCATCTGAGAAAGTGCTTAGCAAGCGGGGATATGATTGTACCACTGGAGGATATCGAGGTAGATGAACGGCTCAATTATGTGGAGCAAACAGTGGCGATCATTGATCGTAAAAAGAAGAGGTTAAGGAATAAAGTGGTTCCTCTTGTGTGTGTATAGTGGAAGCATAGGAAGGGATCTGAGTCTACGTGGGAGACTAAAGAGGAGATGAGACAACATTACCCACGATTGTTTGAGGAATAACAGGTTTCAGGGACGAAACCTATATAAGGGGGTGGACTTGTAATACCCGGTTATTTTCATTGAAGCCAAAGAAAGAAGAATAAAGTGAAGAAAAGGAGAGAAAAGCTATTGAACCCAAGTTGAAGGGTTAAAAGTGTCAAAAGTACAAAAAGGTTTGAATTTGGTGAATAAAGGCGGTATGGCCGCCCATCTCTTTCTCTTGCTCATATCATTCAGATATTTTAGAGAGAGGAAGAAGGAGAGCTGAAAACTCTCTGATTTTGAAGAACAAGAGCTGAAAAGATCGAATTCAAGGTAATAATTCTTGTGTTTAAGATGTTCTTAACTGGTTACTTCCTTGGTTGTGGGCTTATGTATGTTGTGTGTGCTCGGTTGTATATGTTTTTGGTGGGTTTCTAGGTGAACTTGTAGCAAACGGGTTTTGAAGGAAGTCTTACCAAAGAGGCTGCTAAGGTGAGTTCTAGAACCCTTCTTTTACATGTTTTTAACTACTTTGGGGCTGGAAATGCATGTATATATGTTTTTGTTAAATGGGTTTTCACCCAATTGTATATGTGTATGTGTGTATGGGTTTTCAGGTGGGGTGTTAATTCGGGCTATGTTTGGGTTTTATGATGTTATAGTTGGGTTTCTATGGCTTAGAATGTAAGATTTAAGCTTAGAACATGGTAGGTGATGTTTGGGGACTGAAATCTGATGTTAGGTGCGAATGAGGCTACTCATGCGCCCCAAATAGGGCTCATGCGCCTGAAATGTCCTCATGTGCCTGGATGGCCATGCGACTAAAGTCAATGCGGATGAAGAGTCTACTGGAGGAGAGCTGATTGTTCTTCTGCATTGACAAATGCGGAAGACCAAAAGTGATGCAGACAAGTTCTCTCTTCTGCATTGACAAATGCGGGGGAGTAGAGGAAATGTGGATGACAACTTTTGTTCATCCGCATTACCCAATGCGGATGAACCACATACTAATGCGGATGAAAGTTATGCGACTAGAGGAAATGTGCATGAAAGTTATGCGACTGGAGGAAATGCAGATGAAATTTCATCCGCATTACCCAAGATTTGCATGATCTTGTTGATGGTTATGTATGTTTATCTTCCCGTGGCTTTGCGTTGAATGTTAATGAAAGAACTGACTAAGTATTATGTAACGTATTATGGAAGATAATGAAAAGAGGAACTTAAAGGAAGAATGCATGAATTAATGAAAGAATGAAAGTATTAAAGGCTTGCAAGCAAATGAAAAGAGGTTCACAACTCATTGAGAGTTGTTAGCTCAATTGTGTGTGTATTTAAAGCGTGCGATTTTGGCTAACTCATAAGGGTCTATACACACAGTAAGAGTTCAGTCTTGGTGACTGCTCCAATACGTGCGATTTCCTAATTACTGTGTGTATATATATTTATAGCGTGCGATTTTGGTTGACCTATAAGAGTTCACACACGGGGGGAGTTAGTCCTCGTGACTACTCCATACGTGTGATATGTGCGATATGTGTGATATGGGGTCCTTGTCGCTTAACCCTAGATAATATGGCATTGTGCTTAAGAAGGGGGGGGGTTAAGCATATGACAGGACCTACATAAAAGTGAGAAGATAATAAAAGTACGAAATATGCGATAAGTACGAAATGTGCGAAACGTGCTAAATGTACGAAACGAACGATGATGAAGGTAATAACTATTACCTTGATGTACGTATGATGTGTGATCACGTGTGATAGTAAAGAAAATGTTTTAACGAATGAAAGGTAATGTAATATATTTATAAAACTAGAACTCACTCAACAACGCTGACTTTTTATGCATTTTCTAGTTGGCGGGTAAGGTTGCTGAGTATGGCACGGGGCGGCTACTTGGCTCTTTTTTTTGGATGGCATTCATTTTTATAATGCTTTTGTGATGTAACGCAACAAGTATTTTGTAATGTGATAATGATGTATTATTTTGCAAAAGCTTTTATAATGGAATGAAATCTCATTTTTGAATCTTTCCACTGCGGTGTTTATTTAAGTTAATTGTAAATATATGTTTTATGTGCGATGACTGACCAACTGTGATTGTCCCGAGAACGGGGCCTTACAAAACACCTCCTACATGAAGGTTCTGTTGGAGTTTACCTACTAACATAGGTATCGCCGCCTCCAACTATTGAGTCATTATTTGAGAATTTTTTTCATTCTCACTAACAGTGGTATTTTCGGGTGAAGTTTCTTCTCCTAATCTAGTCCTTGGGCATCCAACTCGTCTTGTTCTACATACAGGCTGAGTATCTCTTCTTGGCGGCATATTTAACTACATTTTAATTATATTTTTATTACATAACAAAATTTTATTTAATTCATAGTATAAATATGTGATCATAACAAAGTACTTTATTATATTCTTATTTTATATATTCTAAAACATTTCACACGTTAAATTAGGGTTTCCTACAATTCCATATCTTGGTGAAAGTACTTTGGTTTCCTCCCTTTATCTCTTAAAAATTTGTTTAAATCATTTGGATTTCTCGTTGTATCCTCTTAACCTTCTTAAGGATCTAGTTGATTGTTCTTATCTGGTCTTCGTCAATCCTTTGTCTCTTTGATCATCATTTTTCATCTTTATTGACAACGGATTGCACTACATTGTTAGGTCTAATGTTAAGGGAAGGATTTTTGGACTTTTATTTTCTGATTCTTGAACTTTCTTAATCAGGAATTTCTTACCACTTCGTACACTTTTCTTAGGGGTCTTAGTTGTATAGTGCCCAATAGTCACTAGTGCACGCCAGATGAACAACTTTGGCATGGTGTTGGTTCTATCATCAGGTTTGGATACTTTTTGGTTATTTTGTGATTCTAATTCTGGTGATGATTCCTTGTAATTGTTATGATCCAAAGGTTTAGTTTTATTATTCTAACTATCAAAATTACTAGTACTCATACCACAAAAAATTATACAATATTTTTAGATCATTATATCACATATACGAGTTAAATAGTTTCATAGAATCTCATATTTTCATATTGGTCACACATTTTTCATATAGGATTCTCATTTTTTGTCTAAGCATAGACACCTTGTCATGAAATCTTGGAAAGAAAATATATTTTAAATATATTTTGAGTCATGCCAAACATTGTTATCATACGAGCTTATGGTTATAGTCTAGGCATTTACTAATATTACCTAATTCTATATAACCAATTGCTCTGATTCCAACATGTCACATCTAGATGGAAGCATGAAAGCTTGGGTGTGACTTGTTAGTTCGAAACACATTGATTATCAAGACATACCAATCATAACAATAAACTAAACATTACTTTCATTAATATATAACTTAGAAGATTACATATTACAAAATTTAGTCTAACATACTAGAATTATATATTGTAATCCTAATCAAATTTACATCTTCAACACATCACATATCTCCAGCAAGTTGTGAACGTAATCATCCACGTATAGGCTAAAGTCAAACAAGTCAATAGCCAACCATATGCACAGCTTCCCTAAGTAGTCGTGTCGATCACTATACATGTTGAAGGTATACACGAGATTATGATATATTTTGCTGACCTGAAAAAGCATACTCAAATCAGTCAACAAATAGTTGATGAGGACATAGGTTTAATCGATATAAATCATTTGAATTGATGTAATACAATTAAAAACACAAACAAACCTACACACATGTCAAGTGATTCATAACTGCCAAAATTCAAATCACACAATCAAATAATATAACAATGTTACCCTCATATCAACATGTGCAGGTTGACATTTCCTAAGTAGTGTTATCTATATTATATAACGGTTCTTCATTCAAATTAATGGTTGTGTCAATATGACACTAACAAATCAAATTTCTTAAAAATGCATCCAATTCGAAACAAACAATATGCTTTTTTCCCCAAAAATTTATAAATAAAAAATAGGCTATGTTACTCACCATAATTCCAATCAATAAGTCAAATAATTCCTATAAAATAATAATTAGTTAGAAAAAATCAAATTTCTTTAAAAATTTAAGCATTTAAATCAATAATTATAATCAAAATTCCTAATCGATCACCATTATTACCTAAAAATTACCAAAATTTACCATCGTAGACAATCTGAAATCTATATTATCTCATAAAATTACAAATTAATAACTCATAACAGATATTTTTCAAGAATTTATACAAATTTCACATTAATTACGAGAAATAGTTCAACATCTCTAAAAATTCCTAAATTCATAGTTAAACATCACTAAAACTTCTTAAATTCATACACACTGTTCTATTCTAAATATTTTAATTTATGCAAAGTTTTTATAATTTATCTCATTGTTTTGCTATTTCTTTTCATTTTCTATTTACAAAATATTCTAAAATATAATACTCGGTCATATATGTGAATTATCACGAAATTTATTCTTTAATTCCCATAAATTACAAGGGTCATTGTATAGTTTTTCCATATTTTTATCAAATTCGGATCTTCTGTTTAATTATTTTCTTTTATTTTCTTGAATTAATCATATAAATTAATCTATCTAATATTACTACCCTATATTTTACATATCATTATCTTTGATATTTCTTAACAAGTTCCTAATTTTATTCCCACAATCATAGTTATTTAAGTATCTAATCTTATTCATCAAGAACATTTATGTTTTCAACCCTTAAATTTCTTTATTTTTGTCTAAATACTAGGTTTTTGTAAGAACTTTCAAATTTCATGTTTTTTAATCCTTTCTCTTATTGATTTTGTTAAAATCAAGTATTTCATGTAAATATCTTTGGTGATTTAGCTATAGGGTTAATTATATATGTTAGTTTAAACATATATAATTTGTTAAGTATAGTTTGAGAGTCACACCTTGTTTTGATGAAAAAACTAAAGGATTTGCTTTGCTAGACTTCTTGATGATCCGGTTAGGTGATCCTTGAGCTTGAAGTATTGATCACAACTAGTTGATGAAAGGTTGAGATGATGCCTTGGATGACCGGTTGGTGTTGGACCCGAAAGAAAACTAAAAATGATTGGGGTTGGAAAACTGATGTGAGGGCCGAGAGTAGGAGATCGATAGTGGTGTGATTTATGAACCGAGAGAGAGGGAAAGGCCCAAGAGTGGTCATGGTATCGGTTGTGGTGATTTTCGGTTGTGGTGTGTTGCGGTAGTGACTTCATCAGCGAAGTGTTTCAAGATAATGGAGATCATCATCGTTAACTCTAGTCTAGGCTTGGTGAGGTGGTTTTTTTGCGGTCATTAGGCGGCCATTAAGGTGCTAGGTGGCGGGTTAAGGGGGTTTTTAGTGTAAGGGCTGGCTAGGTGTCATGTTATGGTGCTAAAGTAACACCCGGTTATTTTCCTTGTAGCCAAAAAAAGAAGAAAAAGAAAGAAAAAGGAAGAAAAGGGGGAATATGCTTTTTACCCAAGTTGAGGGGTAAAATATGCCAAAAAGGGAAAAACTTTGGAAGAGTGGGTGTAAAAGGGCATGGCTGCTCACACCCCTCTCCCATACTCTTGTCTTCATTCGGTTGAGAGGGAGAGAAAGGGAAAGGGGCAGAAAGCATTTGGGTTCTTGAAAATCAAGTGCAAAAGTCAAAGTCAAGCGGGTTTGTGGGAAGCTCTACCCGAAGAGGCTGTTAAGGTTAGTTCTAGAACCCTATTTTACACGTTTTTAACTGATTTTTAGGGCTGATGTGCATATGAAACTGTTTTTGATGTGTTGGATGTGTACATGTATGTATATGTTTGTGTGTGATTCGGGTGGGGTTTGAATTCAGGAAATGTTGTGTATAAATGGTGATACGACTGTGTTTCTAAGGCTTAGGATGGATGGTTTAAGCTTAGAACAGGTTAGAGAGGGTTTGGGGACTAAAATCTGCAGTTCAGGTTCGAATGAGACTGTATTCTGCACCTAGTTAGGGCTCATGCGATTGGGAGTTTTCTCATGCGACTAGAGGTCATACGACCGAGAAGCATGCGACTGCGGCCATACGGCCGAAAGGCATGCGACTGGAGTTCATACGCCTAAAAGGCATGCGACTGGAGGTCATACGACTAAGAGACATGCGATTGAAGGTTATGCGACTGAAAGCCATACTGCCGCAAGGTCATGCGACTGATGGTCACACGACTAGAAGTCATGCGACTGAGGGTCCATACGCCCCATAGTGTTCATGTGTCAGGAAGCCCTCCATATGCCTAAGTGTTCATTCGTCTCATGATGTCCATGCTCCTAAGTGTTCTAATGCACCTGGAAGGCCATGCGACTGTATAGTGCCCATATGCCCAAATAGGGCTCATGCACCCGAAAGGACTTAGTTTATTTTTTTGTTTTTCGGGGCAAAAGTGTTATGTAGGCTTTGACCTGGGATGTTTCCAGGGGAATAAGTAAGTTGACTTTTTGAGGTCATAGAGGATGTGATGGGTTATGTATGCATGATGGTGCCTTGTATTGTGATGTTTTGTATGTTCATGGTTATGTCGATGGTCTTTATTTTGTATGATTATTTTCCCATGGCTTTACGTTGAGTGTTAATGAATGAAATGAAAGTATTATGTAACATGAAGTGAAAGATAATGAAAAGAGGAACGTAATAAAAGAATGCATGCATTAATGAATGAATGAAAGTAAGAAAGGCTTACAAGCAAATGTATGGAGGTTCACACCCAATGAAGGGTCGTATCTTGACCGTGTGCGGGTTAGCCACCCCGGAAGGATGCACACTCGGTCTTAATCCGTGCAATTAAGAAAATGTATGGAGGTTCACACCTAATGAAGGGTGTTAGCTTAATTGTGTGCGGGTTAACTACCCCAAAAGGATGCACACTAGGGTTCAATCATTGTGATTGACCATATGTATAGGATCTTTGCTACTTACCCTAGGTACTAGAGTCAGCTTCGTGCACAATGTTCGGGGTCTATAAAAGACCTCAGGCCCAGTACCCGCTTTATGCATGACGGTGGGGTGAAGCACATGGCATTGGTCCGAATGAAAGTACAGATTTAATGACGAATGTACAGAATGAACGAACGAATAATGAAGATAATAATGATATTATCTATGTGTATGTATAATGCATGATCACGTAAAGAACGGTTTTAAACGAAAGATAAAGTATGTTTTATTATAAAACTAAAACTCACTCAGCAATGCTGAATTTTATGTGTTTCTAGTTGGCAGGTAATGGTTGTTGAGGATGGCACGGGGAGGCTACTCGACTCATTTTGGATGTCATTCTTTTGTAGAATGTTTTTTTTGCATTATAATGCGAACAAACGATATTTTGTAATGAATGTTGTATTATTTTGCAAAAGCGTTTAATATAATGAAATGAAATGTTTGTTTTAATGATTCCACTGCAACCACTTTATTGAAGTCAATGTAATTATATGTTTTATGTGGGATGATTGGCCAGTTGTAAGCGTCCCGGGAACAGGGAATTTCAAGTTGGTATCAGAGCCAAAGTTTAAGTGAAACGGGTAAATTTTCAAAAGAAACCTTAACTTAAACTGAAAATAGGACGGAAAGGGAAGGGATGCCAGTCTGAGTAGCTGCATGCCATCAGGTATTTCCTTAATGTTAACGGGTATTACGTGCGCATGTTATGTGGTTTATGTGTTGTTTGTAGATTTAGATACTGATGTAGTCAGGATAGGTAATGCTTGGGGTATGAAGAGTAAAGTAAGTGGCTAATCACAACTGGCCACTGTAATTAGGGACTTACTATACTTGACATAAACTAAGTTATTCCCTTGAATGACCATGTTGGTGTTTGAATCTTTCAGTGTGTTAGAGGATGGCCGGTGGTAGATCATTAAAAGCTTCGTGGGGTGGAGGCCGTGGTGGACGCGGTGCTGAACCGCGGCCCAAAAAAGGAAGGCCTAGAGTCGAAAAGGTGGTTCATGAAGAACTCGAGACCCCTCATCCAGAGGGCGGAGACAGGAGTGCTAATTTGAGAGCCTCAGTAAAGGTGGTTGTTGTGGAAGAAGTTCATCAGGTCATGCAGACAATCTTACCGTCTGTGGTTACTGAAGTGATTAAGGCTGTAAGAGAAGGCGAAAGAAGGGAGATGAATAGGTCCTCGGAAGGACGAGAGCGACCGGGGACTGAGACGGTTCTCTCTGATGATTAGGAGGAGGAAGAAGTAAAGCCTGTGCCGGAGGCGGCACGAGGCTGCAACTACGGGGCATTCTAAAGATGCAAGCCCCCTACTTTTGACGGTAATGGCACTACAGCTACTGCTCACCGATGGGTGAGAGAAATGGAGGCGGTACTTGATATTAGCAAGTGCCGAGAAGACCAGAAGGTGAAGTTTGTTGCCCATTCGTTTGTGGACTCGGCTCTATGTTGGTGGGACAATATTTTCCAAGCCAAGGGTAGTAGGGCAATCGGAAGGATGAAGTAGCAAGAGCTGAAAAGACTGGTAATTGAGGAGTTTTGTCCTCACCGGGAAATGGATAAGGTAGAAAGAGAATTCCTGCAGCTGGAGACGGGAACTATGACACATCATCAATACACCACGAAGTTTAATGAGATGGCACGGCTGGTGCAGAACCAAGTGACGCCTACGTCACAAAATATTTAGAGGTATATTCAGGGCTTGCTAGTAGATATTTGCAGGCACATGATCACTGCCCGACCGAGCACGTTTAGGTCGGCAGTTGACTTGGCAGGGAGGTTGTATGACTAGCGAGAGGTGGTGGTGGCTGAGGTGAACAAGAAGGGTGGTGGTGACCGGAATTGGAATGGGAAGAAGGTTGGGTTAGTGGTGCCCCGAAGAGTAACAAAGGTGCATGGGTGGATGACCACGTGTGGTCACATCCAGTGTGGGGTCAAAGAGGTGTGGCAAGTGTGGGAAAGAGCACACTGGCAAATGTAGGTTGGGATCGAACGTGTGCTTCAAATGTGGGAGGCCAGGTCATATGGCGAGGGAATTCAAAGCAGGGAGATGTTTTAACTGTGGCAGGGAGGGCCACATGAGTAGGGATTGCAAGAGGCCAAGGGCGGAATGTTCGGGGGTGAAGAAAGCTGGAGGAGAAGAACAGAGGGTGAGCGCCAGAGCGTCTACGATGACACAGGAGGAGGCTAGGACGGACCCTGATGTTGTGTCAGGTACGTTTCTAGTAAACCAAACTTTAGCCTCTGTGTTATTTGATTCTGGTGCTAATAAAAGTTTTATTTCTTCTGCTTTCTGTGCTAAACTGCCTATTAGTAGTAGGAGTGTAGATGCCTTCTTTGATGTAGAAACTAGCATAGGTAAGTCTACCCGGATTTCTGAGATGATAGAAGGTTGTGATGTAATTAGAAGGTCATAAGTTTCCTGTTAGACCTTTCAAGATGACCTTAGGCGGGTTTGATGTAGTCCTAGGAATGGATTGGTTGGCAAAATACGAGGCGAATATTGTGTGTCGCAAGAAGATGAATCGTTTGACAGTGCCTGACCGGAGTTTAGTGACGATTTATGGTGATCGAGTCACGGCGATACCGAAAGTGATTTCAATGGTGGTGGCAGGAAAGTGCATAAGGCGTGGATGTAGTGCCTACTTGGCCTACGTAAAGGATGTGGATACGCCAACACCATAACTGACTGACGTGCCGATAGTGTGCGACTTTCCAAACATGTTTCCCGAAGACTTACCAGGAGTGCCATCTGAGCATGAGATCGAGTTTCAGATTGACTTGATATCAGGTGCCCAACCTGTTGCCAAGGCACCGTATCGGTTGGCTCCAATTGAGATGAAGAAGTTGATGTAGCAATTGCAATAGCTTCTTGATAAGGGGTTCATTAGACCGAGTATCTCTCCTTGGGGTGCTCCAGTCTTATTCGTGAAGAAGAAAAACGGTAGCATAAGGATGTGTATCGAAAACCGTGAGCTAAATAAGTTGATGGTAAAGAATTGATACCCGTTACCGAGAATTGATGATTTGTTTGATCAACTTAAGGGTGCCAGTTGGTTCTCAAGGATAGACCTTTGATCTGGCTACCATCAGCTAAAGGTGTAAGAACAGGATATCCCTAAAATAGCTTTTCGCACGCGCTATGGACACTACGAGTTTCTCATTAGGTCTTTTGGTTTAACCAATGCACCAACTGCTTTTATGGACTTGTTGAATCGAGTGTGTCGGCTGATGTTGGATATATTTGTGATTGTATTCATTTATGATATCCTGATTTATTCAAAGAACGAGAATGAGCATGCTGGTCACATTCGAGAGGTGTTAGAGACGTTGAGAAGGGAGAAGTTGTATGCTAAATTCTCCAAGTGCGCATTCTGGCTACGCAAGGTTCAGTTCTTGGGTCACGTGGTGAATCCTGAGGGGATTATGGTGGACCTGGCAAAGGTGGAGGCAGTGATGCAATGGAAGTCTCCAAAGACACCATCCGAGATTCATAGTTTCTTGGGTTTGGTGGGCTATTACCGAAGGTTTATTGAAGACATCTCTAAGATCGCTTCTCCACTAACCAAGTTGACCCATAAGGATGTAAAGTTTGTGTCGGGTCAAGCTCAAGAGAAGGCGTTTGAGGAGTTAAAGGCGAGATTGACTCAAGCTCCTATTTTGTCATTACCCGATGGTAGTCAAGATCTGGTGGTTTATTTTGATGCTTCCTACTCGGGGTTGGGGTTTGTGTTAATGCAGAGAGGAAGGGTTATAGCCTATGCATCCCGACAGTTAAAGGTTCATAAGGTTAACTATCCTACTCATGACTTGGAGCTAGTAGTTGTGGTCTTCGCATTAAAGTTTGGAGGCACTACCTGTATGGGACGAAGTGCACCATATTCAACGACCACAAGAGCATGAAGTAATTCTACGAGCAGAAAGATTTGAACATGAGGCAAAGGAGATGGTTGGAGCTCATAAAGGACTATGATTGCGAGATCCATTACCATCCGGGCAAAGCCAACGTGGTGGCGGATGCCCTTAGTCGAAAAGAGAGACTCGAGCCGAATTAGGTGAAAGCTTACCGGTTAATCATGACCTCTGATGTGATGAAGCAATTCAAGGAGTTTCAAGAAGAGGCGTTGAAAGAAGATCATCTTAACTCTAAAAGGATGAGAGGTCTGGTTGCGGAATTGGGTGAAAACACGCTCGGCGTTAGGACCCGATTCAGGCAGACGTGGATTCCTTGTTTTGGGAATCTACGTGGGAGGATTATGGATGAAGTCCACAAAACCCGATACTCCATTCATCCTGGTGCTACGAAGATGTACCAAGACATGAAGAAAGATTATTGGTGGCCGGGTATGAAGCATGATGTGGTGGGGTATGTGAGTAAATGCCTTACTTACTTAAGTGAAGGGCGAGCACCAAAAGCCGTATAGGAAGATCCAACCATCGGATACACCAGAGTGGAAGTGGGAGGACATCACCATTGATTTTATTACGAAGCTATTGCGTACCCTGAAAGGGTATGATACAATATGGGTGATAGTTGACCGTTTAACGAAGAGTGCTCACTTCCTACCGATTTGCGAGACTTATTCATCTGAGAGGTTGGCGGATCTGTTCATTAATGATATCATAACTCATCATTGTGTGCTGGTGTCTATTGTGTCTGATCATGACACCCGGTTTACATCTAAATTTTGGAAGAAATTCCATGATGCAATGGGGATGAGTGTCATTGATTTTTGGGGAAGTTGGGCGTGTGTCATTGATTTTTGGGGAAGCACAACTTATCATCCCCACACATATGGTCAGTCCGAAAGGACAATACAGACATTAGAAGATATGCTTCGGGCGTGTGTCATTGATTTTTGGGGAAGTTGGGATGACCACCTACCATTAGCTGAGTTCTCATATAACAACAGTTATCATGCCAGTATTGGTATGCCTCCTTATGAGATGCTATACGCTAGGAGATGTAGAACACCCGTGTGTTGGGGTGATATCGGCCATAAAAAGTTAGGGAGCGTCGAGGTGGTCGAGGCTACGACTGAGAAGCTGGAAAGGATCTAGGTCTTCATGAAGGCAGCTAAAGATAGGCAAAAGTCGTATATTGATAAACAACGTAGACCGATTGAGTTCTAGGTACATAGGGCATTTCCAAATCATTGCTCGAGTAGGAGAGGTGGCCTATACACTGGAGTTACTGGAATAGTTAAGTGGAATTCATCCAACATTCCAAGTATCTCATATGAGGAAATGTTTAGTAGACGAGGATATGGTTGTACCACTGGAAGATATCAAGGTAGACGAACGACTCAACTATGTGTAGCAACCAGTGGCGATCATTGACCGTTAAGAGAAGAGGTTGAGAAATAAAGTGGTTCCCCTTGTGCTCGTATAGTGGAAGCACAGAAAAGGATCCGAGGCTACGTGGGAGACTGAAGAAGAGATGAGACAGCATTACCCACGTTTGTTCGAGGAATAACAGGTTTCAGGGATGAAACCTATATAAGGGGGTGGACTTGTAACACCAGGTTATTTTCCTTGTAGCCAAAGAAAGAAGAAAAAGAAAGAAAAATGAAGAAAAAGGGGGAAAAAGACATTTTACCCAAGTTGAGGGGTAAAATATGCCAGAAAGGGGAAAACTTTGGAAGAGTGGGTGTAAAAGGGCATGGCTGTCCACACCCCTCTCCCACACTCTTGTCTTCAATCGGTTGAGAGGGAGAGAAAGGGAAAGGGGCAGAAAGCTTTTGGGTTCTTGAAAATCAAGTGCAAAAGTCGAAGTCAAGCAGGTTTGTGGGAAGCTCTACCCAAAAAGGCTGTTAAGGTGAGTTCTAGAACCCCATTTTACACGTTTTTAACTGGTTTTTGGGGCTGGAGCGCATATGAAACTGTTTTTGATGTGTTGGGTGTGTACCCGTATGTATATGTTTGTGTGTGATTCGGGTGGGGTTTGAATTCGGGAAATGTTATGTTTAAATGGTGATGCGACTATGTTTCTAAAGCTTAGGGTGGATGGTTTAACCTTAGAACAGGTTAGAGAGGGTTTGGGGACTGAAATCTGCAGTTCAGGTTCAAATGAGACTGCATCCTGCACCTAGTTAGGGCTCATGTGACTGGGAGTTTTCTCATGGAACTGGAGGTCACACGACCGAGAAGCATGCTACTAAAGGCCATACAGTCGAAAGGCATGCGACTGGAGTTCATACGCCTGAAAGGCATACGACTGGAGGTCATACGCATGAGAGGCATGTGATTGAAGGTTATGCGACTGAAGGCCATACGGCTAAAAGGTCATGCGACTGAAGGTCACACAGCTGGAAGTCATGTGACTGAAGGTCATGCGACTGAGGGTCCATACGCCCCATAGTGTTCATGCGTCTGGAAGCCCTCCATACGCCTAAGTGTTCATTCGTCCCATGATGTCCATGCGCCTAAGTGTTCTCACGCGCCTGGAAGGCCATGCGACTGTATAGTGCCCATACGCCCAAATAAGGCTCATGCGCTCGAAAAGACTTAGTTTATTTTTCTGATTTTCGAGGGAAAAGTGTTATGTAGGCTTTGACCTGGGATGTTTCCCAGGGATTAAGTAAGTTGACTTTTTGAGGTCATAGAGGATGGGATGGGTTATGTATGCATGATTGTGCATTGTATAGTGATGTTTTGTATCTTCACGGTTATGTCGATGCTCTTTATTTTGTATGATTATTTTCTCGTGGCTTTACGTTGAATGTTAATGAATGAAATAAAAGTATTATGTAACGTAAAGTGGAAGATAATGAAAAGAGGAACATAATGAAAGAATGCATGCATTAATGAATGAATGAAAGTAAGAAAGGCTTGCAAGCAAATGTATGGAGGTTCACAGCCAATGAAGGGTGTTAGCTCAACCGTGTGTGGGTTAGCTACCCCGGAAGGATGCACACTAGGGCCTAATCCGTGCGATTAAGCAAATGTATGGAGGTTCACACCCAATCAAGGGTGTTAGCTCAACTGTGTCCGGGTTAACTACCCCGGAAGGATGCACACTAGGGTTCAATCCTTGTGATTGACCATATGTATAGGATCCTTGCCGCTTACCCTAGGTACTGGAGTCAGCTTCGTGCACAATGTTCGGGGTCTATGAAAGACCTCAGACCCAGTACTTTCTTTAAACAAAAGATAAAGTATGTTTTATTATAAAACTAGAACTCATTTAGCAACGTTGACTTCTATGTATTTCCAGTTGGTAGGTAATGGTTGTTGGGGATGGCACGGGGCGGCTACTCGGCTCATTTTGGATGGCATTCTTTTGTATAATGTTTTTGCATTATAATGCGAACAAATGCTATTTTGTAATGAATGTTGTATTATTTTGCAAAAGTGTTTATTATAATGAAATGAAATTTTTGTTTTAATGATTCCGCTGCAACACTTTATTGAAGTCAATGTAATTATATTCTTTATGTGCGATTATTGGCCAGCTGTAAGCGTCCCGAGAACGGGGCCTTATAACTAATGACTTTCTTAGTCATTGAGTTAGGATTAGTTAAGGATTTAGGTGCTTAATCGGGTTAATTAGTATCTTAATGAGCCGAGGTTAGGGCTAAGGTTGTGTCTACGTTAGTGTTTAAGTGCTTGAGATTTGTTTGGTTTTGGTTTTGATATAAAGTTTCTAGTTATTAACTTGTTAAATTTTGGTCTTAATTCATTACATATAACTGAAAGCCATTTATAATCAAGTATCTAGTCATATAATTTTACAATTTGGTAGCTAGACATGTATGATTCGATAATCACGAAATTCACATGAAAGAATTACATGCACACATAAAAATTTATGAATGCATGCATGCATGCGCATGTATCATATGTGCATGTTGAATTAAACATGCAAAAACTCATATAACCAAATAAAGCTATCTTAGTTATCTCTAATAAGATACAAGTATCTAATATTAATTTATAGAAAATGTTAAATTACCTAATCTTGGTTAAGGGTTATCACATTCTCCTCCCGTAAAAAAAATTTCGTCCCGAAATTAATTGGTAGGTATTTTCAAATGTTAAGGAGGTATTAGCTTTGCGATTGCCCTTTTCATTCAATTTAACTTTAAACAGATGAGGATATTTTCTTTGAATTTCATAATCCCTTTCCCATATGAATTTAGGTTCTCTTTTTGAATTCTGTTTGACTCTTACTATTAGGATTCTACTTCTTCTCAAACCTTTTACCTCTTTATCCATAATGACGACCAGTTCTTTCACAAAGTCAAGTTTCTTATCTATTTTGATTTTTTGTATTGGTACTTTTAATGTCTCATCTATCAGACATTTCTTAAAATTTGATAGGTGAAAGCTATTGTGTATTTCACTTAATTCCTGAGGTAAATCTAACTTATAAGCTACAAGACCAATCCTATCAATTATCTTAAAAGGGCCAACATACCTAGGGTTTAGCTTATTTCTTGTCCCAAATTGGAAATTTATTTTGATGGTGATACCTTTAAGTATATTGTATCTCGTATTTGAAATTCTAAAGGCTTTCTTCTCTTATAAGCATAACTTTTTTTATTATCATGTGTTGCCTTTAATTTGTACTTAATTTCAGAAATCTATTCACATGTTTCTTGTATAAGTTTTGGGCCTGTAAGTTGTCTATCTCCTATTTCATTCCAACACAAAGGTGATCTACACTTTCTTCCGTATAAAGCTTCAAGCAGAGTTGCTCCAATACTGTCATGGTAACTATTGTTATATAAAAAATTCTATTAAAGGTAAATGTATATCTTAGTTACCACCAAAATCTAATGCACAAACTCGTAACATATCTTCCAATGTTTGAATTGTTTTCTCACTTTGTCTGGTTGTCTGTTGATAGGATGTTGTACTCAAGTTTACGTAAGTCCCTAAGGTTTTTTGTAAAGTTTGCTAGAATCTTGAAGTAAATCAACCATCTCTGTCAGTTATTATTGAAATACTTATCCCATGTCAAGACACAATTTCTTTCATATAAATCCTTGCTAGTTTTTCTATCTTATAATCCTCTCTTACCGTAAGAACTGAGCCGACTTAGTCGGTCTGTCTACTGTAACCCATATTGTGTAATACCCACTTGAGGTTCTAGGCAACTTAGTTACAATATCTAAGCTATATAATAGCTAATAAGGGTAGTGTTATAGTAAAAAGAGTATTTAATCTAATAAGGATTGTGTAATTGACATACGTCCTTTTATTGTTTAAGAAAAGTCATTTTGGTCATTATGTCAAATACGTCATTTATTATGTCTTATACGTTTATTATGTCATATATTTTACATCATATTTAATATGTATTATTATTATTATTATGTTTTACATTTTAGATAATTTTGTGTTATATTTTTTGTTTCAATAGATCACATTATAAACTTGTTATCCATTTTGTGTTTTCCAACTAAAAGTACACAATGATATACTTTCACAAATGTATTTTTCAAAACTTATATTGTTAAAGATAACACAATTTGTTGTTTTTTTCATTGATTTTATAGAATAGATAAACTTGTTGTTAATTTTTATTATTTTTTACCATTAGATGTGGATATTGTTTCAACGGTTTATTTTTCAAAACTAATAATGTTCAAGATAACACAACAACCGTCAAAAAACACATTGAGACATTGTGTTATTTTGTCACTACTTGTTTTTAATGTATTAGATTAGTAAGTTGTTAATTTATTATTTTTTTATATATTAAAGATACACAACAACTTTAAATAAGGGAATTCTCATTACTGCAACTAGTACCGGGAGAGAAACATATGTTGATTAGTACAATTATTGGCATATTCAGGATTCCAAGAATCTAAAAGAGGTTGACAATAAGTTCTTTTAAAACTGACTATTTGTCCCTCTGTTAGAGGTGTTCCAGAAATGTCTGCGATCAAGTAAATAGCTCTACGAACGAATGGATTGGATCGACTTGGAAAATAGAAAGATTTGTACAAGTTATACGTTTCGTTACCACTTTGTGGAAAATCCTTAGGTATGAATATGTTAGATACTTGTGACTCGATTGCTAAAATAGTATCTCTACCCCAAAAAGCATGTTTTTTACCGACGTACAAAGAAAATATTTTGTTGCAAATGAAAAAGATATTGAGGAATTGCCTATACATAAAATTATAATGATTGATACGGGCATTTTCCACATAAAAGAGGAACCTTTTGTTACAATAGAAGTAGAAGTGATGTGGATTATTTAGGAATAGAAGTTGATTTCCTTTATAAAAAGATCTCAATGAACTTCTATGAAACGATTTCTAGTTTGGCATAATTCTCCTTCAGCTCTTTTCTCCTTTGCTTCCTATTTGCATTTTCCCAGAATTCCACCATTATATTTCTTTTTAAATTCACTATTTAAAAAAACACAATAACTATTGGATCCTGAAAGGATCATACATGCCAATTCAATTGGTGAGTTGATGGTTGTTCTGCTGGAATTCCTATAATCCAAGAATTAATGCGGATGAAGATCCTACAGTAGAAGAACAAGTATTGGCTTACCGCAATTGTTAATGCGGAAGGCAAAGAACAAATGCTGACAAGTGTTTGTTCTTCCGCATTAACAAATGCGGAAGACCAGAAGTAATGCGGACAAGATTCTGTTCATCCGCGTTTGCCAATGTGGATGACCGAACAAGAATGCACACAAGTATTTGTTCATCCGCATTACCCAATCCGGATGACCAACATACTAATGCGGAAGATCAAGTGAAGAAATGTTGATCAAGTCCATCTCATCTGCATTTGCCAATGCGATGAACAAGAAGAAATGCTGATGAAGACTTAGACTAGTTCTAATGTATAGGTTAGGGGTAGTTTAGTCATTTTGTAAAAAGACATCTTGTCAGCCTATAAATAGAATAGAAAACCTCATACATGAGTTGACGGTTGATAGACAATTAGAATATATTTTGTCATTTACACTCTAGGTGTATTATTATTGTTTTATGCTCAAAACCTAGTATTTACTGTAATCAATTACCTTCATCAATAGAAAAAACATTTATGAGTATTTCTTCTACATTGAATGTTTCTTGATTGTATGATCCTGCCATTCAATCATTAACTCAATCATTATATTCGATTCTAAGTAAGAATCCCAATCTCACTACCCAGTCAATTGGTATAAGAGCCTTGGCTCTCGGTTCTTTTCATATCTACCCAAGACCTGAATAGAACTTGATTGATATGGTGATAGAGTTGGTAGTAGAGCATTCTATCATCTCTACTTAGTAAACAACTAAAAATACTCTTAAAACGACATCTGTCAACACGTTCTCACCTTCAAGAACTATAAACAAACCTATAGATTCATTCGAAGAACAGGAATATAACAAAAGTTGTGATAGATCCCAAGAAACATTAACAGATCTGATTTACTAAGCATTTGTTGAACGATTTAGACTATTCGGACTAATTAATCTTAAAACTTACCTAATCTATATTTATACAAGTAAAAACACCTTGTTAAAATGGATTCATATAGTTTTTCAGAACTTGGTCATACTCCAAAACCACCAATGCTGAAACATAAATCTGAATTTAAACAATGGAAAATCAGATTCATGAACTATATAACAGGTGTAGATCCAGATTATTGGATTTCAATTTGCAAGGGACCACACATTCCGGTTACTCAATCTGCAGATCAAGCTGCCATCTACAAAACATCAAGAATCCTAATTGAAGACTTGACTCTTGATGATGATGACTATAAGAAAATCAAGATTGATCTCAAAGCTTACTCCATACTTACTCAA
>BJCM01094953.1:0-12591 GCA_018326385.1 Flaveria bidentis
AAATAAAGCTATACCTTGATGTATGTATGATGTATGCTCATGTAATGAGGTATAAAGGAAAGGATTTTAATGAAAAGAGTATGTTCTTATATATAAATTAATCAAGGTATTTTAAGGCTATTAAAGACTAGAACTCACTCAGCAACGCTGACTTTTATACATTTTCAGTTGGCAGGTAATTTGTTGCTGAGGATGGCACGCGGAGGAAGCTACTCGGAGGGGCAAGACTGACATCCATTTTTAATAAGAACTCTCTGCTGTTTTGTAATGCAGTAAACTAATCTTTGTATACTGATTTAAACCAAACTGTACTACCTAATCACAGTGCTTTTAATGACATGAATGGTTTTGTTAAGTTTAATTCCGCTGCTTAAATTCGTACCTTGTATGTTTTATATAATTACCATGGTAAATGACCAATTGTGAGGTCTCCGGAATCGGGGCGTTACATCTGGACCTTCGGAAGATCTTTCTATCACTACAGTAGGCTTCAATGCTTAAGAAGTATTCCCTTCTTTGGAGACCAAATTTTCTTTGAAAGGAAATTTTCCACTTGCCTTCATCTTTATTTTGTAGCTTTCGAAGGAAACAATTTTTCCTTCTGAAGCTTGCTTCTTTTTGAAACTCTTATAAGTCTCTTTCTTTATCATGTGGAGAGTGCCTTTAGGATTGTAAGGACAATCCTTAGCAAGATGAGAGGAACTCTCACACATAACACATTCCAACTTCTTCTTCCTAAACGCCTTCTTTTATGAACAAGGCTGAACTTAATCATTTTCCTTCTCCATCTTTATCTTTGTAGATGCAGTAGAAGTCCTTTTGGGGTGAGGACTTCCTTTGGAGTTAGATGGTTCAGACTATGTAGTTGTGGTACATAACTAATCAGCCTTCATCTTATTGCTGAGATAATTTGAACATGAACCAGAACTCTTGGTACTAGAATTCTGGTTGATGTCTTCAGTCTTAACCACTTCAAACCCTGCAGAGATAAAGACTTGAAACTGCTTAGAGTTAAAAGTGGCATTGATCTCTTGAGCATTCTTTGCTTTTCCCTTGCTCTTTTTGATCAAGTTCTTTCTCATTGACTTGGTCACCATAGTCTTCTTACTCTCCTCAAAAGGACAATGACCCTTCTTAGAATCCTCTTTTTCACTCTTCTCAGGGGCATTCTTCATTATCATTTCTTCATCCTCTTCAGTCAAGGGCTCTTTGAGAGGAAGTTCATCTCACAAGTTCCACACCTAGGAGATCTTACAAACAAAATGGTGTGTGGAGGAGCTATCTCACTAGATCCTAGTCCTTGTTTATTCTGATAACAAACTTTTGCATGCAAGGATGATGATATGATGTTCTTGAAGGTTTTTTCTTTAAGAACACATTTTTCTGCCCTGGCTTTGCTGATCATAAGCTCAGCCTGGCATTCAGTCAACTTGGTTAGGAGATCTTTGATCTAAGACCTATAGTTGGTATGTTCATGTTTAAGAACTGAAATGGTTTTCTCTAAGTCCTATATTTTCAGTTTATAGCCATTTTCAGATCTTTTGAAATTAGATTTAAAGATATTTAAGGACTCAAGATCAGATCTCATCTCTAAGTTGTAAGACCTGTATCTATTAACTTTATCAATACATTTAGGTGTACAAAGATGTTCCAATACCTTTGCTTCATCATGGTCAGCCATCAGTGCTTGATTTGGAGATACATCTTCCACCTGAAAACTCCAGTCAAAGCCTCCCCAACAACAACTACAACTTACTACTTTGGCTTCTCATTCTAGGTGACTTTCTTAGTGTAGTTTGGTTTGGTTTGTGCTTGGCCACCATTTGTCCTTGGTGCCTTGCATTCCCTAGCAAAATGTCCCATTTGGTTACAGTTGTAACACTTAACTTTGCTTTTATCCATCCCAAACTTTTCACTGGTTGTATTGCTTGGAAACTTCCTTCCTATCC
Organism: Flaveria bidentis; assembly: GCA_018326385.1. Lineage (NCBI taxonomy): Eukaryota > Viridiplantae > Streptophyta > Magnoliopsida > Asterales > Asteraceae > Flaveria > Flaveria bidentis. Next base: position 1,950 of record BJCM01094953.1, read on the forward strand.
TCTTGTAGAACTTCTTGGCTCTATGAGTGAGAAGAACCATCTATTAGACTATTTCCATATACTCCAAATCATCTGGATGAAGATAGACTAAGTTTTCAAGGGTGAATAGAAAGTTGCCTGAGATTTCATCAGAATACACAAAACATGTGAAGAACTTGTCTCTTGGAATGCGCTTCCTTGAGTGTAGCTTTCTCTTGGTGTCTCCGAGAAGGTGATGAAAAGACCCTTTTGTGAGTTGTTAGGGTAGCATATAAGATGATGTTGAGGTTCCATGTTATCCCTTTCAGTCACATGTAGGGCTAAACTTATTTGATTGCTGGAGTTACCACTTTGTATGTTCATCACCATCTGGTATCCACTGAGAATATCATACAACTCAGTCAAAGTGAGAGTCTTAAGGTTCTTAGTTCTCTTGATAACAACATAGTAATGTGTCCATTGCCTAGCAAGAGAGTACATAAAAGTCCTTGCAATGTCCCTATTTTCAAGAGTCACTCCAACATCCACTAGAGTGTACACAATCTCAACATACCTAAAGTATTATTGAGTCATGGTTTCACTTGTTTTAAAGGTAAAGTTTTCAAACTGCTTCTTCAGGATATCATTCTTATTCTCCTTGGCTTCAGTAGAACCCTCATACATTAGTTTCAATGCATCCCACAACTTCTTAGCTTTTTTGCATTTCTTCAAACCTTTATATACAGAGTTTAGAAGAACAGTCTGAAGGATTGTCATGCCTTTCTGATCAATTTTTACTCTCTTTCTATCTTTATTAGAGTAGCCAGCAACAACCATTGGAATCATATCACCTCCAGTAGCAGTTGAAGAGGTGCTTGCTATGTAAGGTCATGAGATAACAAATTCCCACATATTAGAGTCTTGAGACTTGATAAAACCTTCCATTATTTGGCACCAAGTGTCAAAGTCTTCAAGAATGATCAGTGGGGACTTTGTCATGGTTCCAGTTTCCATATCACCTTTAGTGATAACTGCTATTTGAGATGTTAAGTATTTTGTGTGAGTGAGGGATCTTAAGATGGTAAGATCTTACAATCAAGAGCCTAGAATGCTCTGATACCAATTGTAGGACCTTTTAAGGGGTTGGTCACTTACAACGCAACACACAATGAGGAGAGTTGATTTAGAACACTTAACAGATCAAATGGGGAACTGTCAACCAATCACCTTGATACTAAGTAAAACAAGTGATAGAAAGAGAACAAGAACAATAACAAAATAACACAAGTTTTTGGTTTTCAAGAATGATATATATTGATATCAAGTTCTTTACAAGTGTTTACAAAGCATACCAGGATTAAAGATTACAAGGGACTTGAGATACTTTATACTATATCTTACAGCTGGCCATACTTTGAAGGCCAGCTGGATACATGATCTAGACAACAACAAAATCAATGTAGAGTAAAAAGGTAGATTTCCTTTTGACTAGTGACTATGACATGCCATAGCTCATATCTTAATATATTACAAAAAGGATAAAAGTACATAAAATAGAAAGAAAGAAACACAAGACCTCAATGTACAATTTACCAAAAGTATGGACCTTTCACCAATTTATGAAAGTTGGTGAGTCAATCAGAGTTGCAGCGGAAAGGTGGTCCAACTTTATAGTAAAAGGTACATCAGATAAAGCATGTACTCAAAAGTCTTCGGAAGAAATCTATCTTCATAAGCTGGCTTTAGAATACTTTATCTCTAAAGCTTTGGAAGACTTCATTTTTAGATTCGGAAGATATTGGTCTTGGCTTCGGAAGATTTCACACTTAGAATGTTTTTAATGCAGAATGTGAAACTTCCGAAGCATTCTACTTCAGCACTTTCTGCATGCATGCAGGACAGACTGTTTGGATGTTTTGGGTTGCATTAGCCTTATATGAATCCTTACATATACATCATAAAAAACACCATGTCCTGAAATTTGTCAAAAATAGAAAGTATGATCACATGTGTTGGTTTTTTACAATTTAATAATTCCTAATCCGTTCTTCTGTTCTAGACATCACATATCTAGAATTTAACCTACCAAAAAATTTTCATTTATGAAAAGTTCCTAAAAACAAGCCTAAATCACAAGTTCATATCATTATTTTCCATCTATTATCATCAATTAACATCCTAGAATCAACAATTTAATTCAGTTTCACCTAACTCAATCACTTATTACAAAAACCCCAAAATAAAGTTTCAATTATAGGAAACTATTGGGTTTTGACCTAAATGAAACAAATTCTTTAAACTAATCCACACATCCATCATACTATTACATACTAACATAAAATTAAGCATCAATTTCAATCAATTTCATGTTTTGACTTGCTTTTGGATATCTAGAGTTCATGTTCATCTTGGTAAATATAGAATGATATTAAGAATAAAAACTTACTTGAAGTGTGTAATGGATGAATGCTAACATGTTTTTGATGGAAGAATCATTGTTTATCACGTTGTTAGATACAATTCTTTTATTGATTTGATTTTTAAAGATATTTTTTTGGGTATTTGTCATGAAGATTTTGAGTTTATCATGGATAGTTTTTTATGTAAGGAATACCAAGAATTTTGTAGCATATTCAACATTTGGTATAGATGATTGTTTAATATAGTTATGCAAGTTTAAAAGTTTATATAACGTTACTTGATACATAAGATTAAAAAAGTTTACTTTTTAAATAAAATGTTATAGTGAGGGAATAATATACTTAAGTTAGAATTTTATAATCACTATGATTAACTTTTGTCAAAAACATAGTTTTTAGAATTTTGAAGCTAGATTGAAATTTTAAATGGAGTGAACTTCAATTTTGCTCCATAAGGTTTGACTAAATCAACTATTTCCTCCAAGATATTAAAATAATCAATTTAACTTCAAAAGTTACATATGCCGACTCAATTTCATTCCAAAAGTTTCATCATATTGGATAAAGTTGTAACACCCGGTTATTTCAAAAAGAAAAGACAAGAAATGAAGAATAAAAGAAAGAAAAGCAATAAAGTCAAAGTGGAGGGACTAAAAGTGTTCAAAAGGACAAATTTTTGAAAAAGTTGGTGTAAAGGTGGGCATGGCCGCCCACCCTCACTTCACATCATCATCTCCATTCGGTTTTAGAGAGAGAGAGTAGAGAAACTCTCGACTGAAGAAAGAAGAAGAAGAGAAAGTGAATTCAAGGTAAAAATTCAAGGTTTTTATGTGTTTATAACGGGTTTTATCCCGGTTATATGTTTATGTGCTTATGTGTTTGTGTATGTGCTGGGGTGTGTGTGCTTGGTGGTGTTTTTAGGTGTTTGAACTCGGTTGTAAAAGGGTTAGAAAGGAAGAAAACACCCAAGTTGCATCAGGTGAGTTCTAGACCCTGGTTTTTTACTTGTTTTAAACTATCTTTGGGGCTGAAAATGTATTAAAATGGTTTTTACAAAGTTTATGTATGTTACCCGTATGTATTATGCATGTTGAATGTTGATTCTTGAATGCTTATAGGTTGTTAATGTTTAGAATAATCATGGTTAAGCTTAGAACATGTGAGTTTGAGAATTGGGTTTGAAAACATACTAGAAACCTGTTTTGTAGAAGGTTCAAGCGCCTGAAACTGCGATAGAAGGATTTAAGTTATAACCTAGCAGCAAACCTATGACCTTCTAGTTCTATGGCACAGTCCTCTATCGCATCAGTAATTCTAGTGGACTTACCAATAGCAGTTTCTACATCGAATGGTTCACTAATCTTTCTACTACTAGCAGATAACTTAGCACATAAAGTAGTGGAAATAAAACTCCTGCTAGCACTAGAATCAAACAATACAGAGGCATAAATTTGGTTTACTAGAAACATACATGACACAACATCGGGATCAGCTCTGGCTTCCTCCTGGGTCATAGTGTAAGCTCTATCACTTGCCCTCTGCCCTCCTTCTCCGGCTTCTTATTCCCCGTTCCCGAGCTCTCCGCTCTCGGCTTTTTGTAGTCTCTAGCGATGTGGCCAGGCTGCACTCACCAGTATGCTCCCTTCCATATTTGCCACATTTCTTCCACCCTGCACAAGCTGTGACCACACGTCGGTCACCCACCTTCGCCACCTTATTGTTTGGAGCAGCTCCACCACGTCCAAACCGTTTCCCATTCCAGTTCCTTCCATCCCCACTCGTCTTCTTCACCTCAGCCACCACCACCTCGCGCTCATCGTATAATCTACTAGCCAAATCAACCGCTGACATAAAAGTGCTCAGCCGGGCAGTGATCATATGCCTACGGATATCCGCAGGCAGCCCCTGGATGTATCTCTTAATCTTTCGGGACAGTGGTATCACTTGATCGGGCACCAACCATGCCATTTCATTGAATTTTGTGGTGTACTACTGGTGTGTCTTCGTTCCCGCCTCCAGCTGCAGGAACTCTCCTTATCCATCTCTCTGTGGAGACAGAATTCCTTAATCACTAGCTTCTTCAGTTCAGGCCATATCATTCTCCCAATGGCCCTGCTACCCTCGGCTTGGACGATGTTGTCCCACCAGCACAAAGCCGAGTCCATAAAAGAGTGGGTAGCAAATTTCACCTTCTGGTCTTCACTGCACTCACTGATATTGAGAACGGCCTCCATTTCCCTCACCCACCGGTGAGCAGCAGCCGCAGTGCCGTTTCCATCGAAGGTAGGGGGCTTGCATCTCATAAACGCCCCGTAGTTACAGCCTCGTGCCGCCTCCGGTGCAGGCTCTTCTTCTTCATCTTCATCATCAGAGAGAACCATTTCCGGCTCTGGTTGCTCTCATTCTCCTGAGGACCTGTTCCTCTCCTTTCTATCCCCTTCCCGTACTGCCTTGATATCTTCGATCACTACAGACGGTAAGATCGTCTGCATGACCTGATGCACTTCCTCCACAACCACCTCCTTCACTGAGGCTCTCAGATTGGCGCTCTCGTCGCCACCCTCCGATTGAAGGGTCTCTGGTCCCTCATGAACCACCTTCTCAACTTGGGGTCTCCCTCTATTGGGTCGCGGTTTAGCACCGTGACCTCCACCCCTTAAAGCCTTCAAAGATCTACCGCCAACCATCTTCTAACACACTATAAGATTCAAACACTAACACGCTCATTCATGGTAATAGCTCAGTTTATGTCAAGTATAGTAAGTCCCTAATTACAGTGGCCAGTGATGATTAGCCACTTACTTTACTCTTCATACCTAAGCATTTCCTATCCTGACTTAATCAGTATCTAAATCTACTAAGAGCACATAATCAAATAGCATGCACACATAATACCGGTTATCATTAAGAAAATACATACCTGATGGCACGTAGCTACTCGGGCTGACATCCCTCCATTTGTCCCATTTTCAATTTAAGTTTAGGTTTTAAAACTTTATTTAACCCAATTCTCTTAAACTTTGGCTCTGATACCAACTTGTAAGGCCCCGTTCCCGGAAACCTCACAGTTGGTCAATCACAACAGTTAAAACACTACACATTATAATTATACAAACTTAAGTAGCGGAAATGAGTTATCAAAAACCATTCATTTCATTTAGAACACTGTTGTTAAGCAATACATCATCATTAATTTGTTTACAAAAGAATTGTTTTACTGCATTACAAAACAACAACAACATAGAATATGAATGGATGTTAGTCTTTCCCTGCCGAGTAGCTTCACCCTCATGCCATCCTCATCAATAATTACCTGCCAACTGAAAATGTATAAAAGTCAGCGTTGCTGAGTGAGTTCTAGTTTTAAAAGTAATAAAATACTTTCTGTATGTTGTATATGAAAATACTCTTTGCTGTAAAATACATCTCTTTACTGTATATGCGAGCACGCATTAACTATATGAACAAATACTGTTCGTTCTCCTTATTGTATGCCTTGTATGTTCTGTAAACTTTTATCTTTATCTTTTACTGTCTGTATGGACCAATGAGTAATACCCCAACTGTATGCGCAATGGAAAACGGGTTATGGGCCATCTATATCCCTCAAAAGGTCAACTATTTCCCTCGAAAGGGTTAACTGTATCCCTCGAAAGGGTCAACTATATCCTTCGAAAGGGTGCTGTGTATTGTGTACAAGGCTGACCCAATCACCCAGGGTACGCTACAAAGGTCCTGCCAATCTCAATTGATTGGCCTTGTGTGCATAATAGGGTAGCTAACCCGCAGCACAGTTGAGCTAACGACAACACGGTCGTGTACCTCCTGTACGCTTGCAAGACTTGTTAACATCTTATTAATGTTCCTCTTCTTTTCTTTATTCCTCTTTCTCTTTATTATTACAATATACTTTACGTTATGATAATAAACATACCACGTAAAGTCACATTCTATATGTAATAATAATAATACCAATAATAATAATAATAAGGAACAATCATAAGGCAATCATAAGAAATCATAATCATGCATGAAACCCATCATTAATGAGCCCTTGTCAACCTTGGTCAAAACCCTAAAAGCACACTCCAGAAAATTCTGTAAAAATTTCTAAGGGCTTAGGCGCATGGGCACTATTTGGGTGCATGAGCCCTGTTTGGGCATTTCATTACTATATAGGCGTATCAGCCAGCACTTAATCATTTTATCACTTAGGCGCATGGACACTATTGGGGCGTATGAACACTTAGGCACATGAGCCACTTGGGCGCATGGACACTATTGGGTCGCATGGCCCTACACTTAGTCATCCGACTAATATTTCTAAGCGCATGGACCACTATTCAGGCGCATGGGGTTACGTGATACCCCTAGATGGATTTGATGTAGTACTAGGGATGGACTGGCTAGAAACATATGAAGCAAACATCGTATGTTGTAAGAAGATGATTCGATTGGTTGCGTCTGATGGGAGTTTAGTTACAATTTATGGAGATCGCCTTACTACGATCCCGAATAATTTCGATGGTGGTGGCGGGGAAGTGCATGAGACGTGGATGTAGTGCCTACTTGGCATACGTAAAAGATTTGGATGCGTTGGTACCGCAATTATCTGAGGTGCCAGTGGTGTGCGACTTTCTGGATGTATTCCCAGAAGACTTACCCGGCGTGCCACCAGATCGCGAGATTGAGTTCCAAATCAATTTGATACCCGGTGCTCAACCTGTTGCCAAAGCACCATATCGATTAGCCCCTACTGAGATGAAGGAACTCATGAGCCAGTTACAGGAGTTGATGGATAAGGGATTCATTAGACCGAGTATCTCTCATTGGGGAGCTCCAGTCTTATTTGTGAAGAAGAAAGATGGTAGCATGAGGATGTGCATCGACTACCGTGAGCTTAACAAGCTAACAGTGAAGAACCAATACCCCTTACCAAGGATAGATGATTTGTTTGATCAGCTTCAGGGTGCTAGTTGGTTTTCAAGAATAGGTCTTCGATCTGTTTACCATCAGCTAAAGGTGAAGGAGCAGGATATCCCTAAAATAGCTTTCGCACGCGCTACAGTCACTACGAGTTCCTCGTTATGTCATTTGGATTGACCAATGCACCAACTACTTTTATGGACTTGATGAATAGAATGTGTCAGCCGATGTTGGATATATCAGTGATTGTGTTCACTGATGATATTCTTATCTACTCGAGGAGCGAAGAAGAGCATGTCGGTCACATTCATGAGGTGTTAGAAACCTTAAGAAGGGAGAAGTTGTATGCCAAATTCTCCAAGTGCGCGTTCTGGTTACGCGAAGTTCAATTCCTAGGTCACGTGATAAATCCTGAGGGGATTATGGTAGACCCTTCTAAGGTGGAGGCTGTGATGCAATGGAAGTCTCCAATGACGCCATCCGAGATTCGTAGTTTCTTGGGGTTGGCGGGATATTACCGAAGGTTCCTTCAGGACTTCTCCAAGATAGCCTCCCCGTTGACTAAGTTAACCCGTAAGGATGTGAAGTTCGTGTGGGGTCAAGAGCAATAAAGGGCTTTTGAGGAGTTAAAGGAAAGACTGACCCAAGCCCCTGTCTTGTCATTACTCGAAGGAAGCGAGGATTTAGTGGTCTATTCAGATGCTTCTTACTCGGGGTTGGGTTGTGTGTTGATGCAGCGAGGTAAGGTGATAGCCTATGCATCCCGACAACTGAAGGTGCATGAGGTTAATTATCCTACTCATGACCTGGAGTTAGCAGCGCTGGTCTTTGCACTAAAGATTTGGAGGCACTATCTGTATGGTACGAAGTGCACCATTTTCACTGACCACAAGAGCTTGAAGTATTTCTTCGAGCAGAAGGATCTGAACATGAGGTAGAGACGATGGTTGGAGCTTATAAATGATTATGATTGCAAGATCTATTACCATCCGGGCAAAGCCAACATGGTGGCTGATGCCCTTAGCCGAAAGGAGAGGCCCAAGCCGATCCGAGTGAAAGCATACCAACTGATCTTGACCTCTGATGTAATGAAGCAAGTCAAAGAGTTTCAAGATGAGGCACTGAAAGAAGATCATCTTAACTCTGGAAGGATGAGAGGTCTGGTTGGGGATTTGGGAGAAAACACGCTTGGTGTTAAAACTCGATTTGGACGGGTGTGGATTCCTCGTTTCGGGGATCTACGTGTGGGAATTATGGATGAAGCTCATAAGACTCGATACTCCATTCATCCTGGTGCCACAAAAATGTATCAAGATATAAAGAAAGATTACTGGTGGCCGGGTATGAAGCGTGATGTGGTGGAGTATGTGAGTAAGTGCCTTACTTGTCTGCAAGTGAAGGCCGAGCATCAAAAGCCGTATGGCAAGTCCAACCTTTGGATATACCAGAATGGAAGTGGGAACACATCACCATGGATTTCATAACGAAATTGCCGCGTACTCCGAAATGGTACGATGCCATATGGGTGATTGTCGACCATCTGACGAAGAGTGCCCACTTCCTACCGATCCGTGAGACATATTCATCCGAGAGGTTGGCTGACCTGTTCATCAAGGAGATTGTAACTCGTCATGGTGTGCCGGTGTCTATTGTGTCTGATCGTGACACCCGGTTTACCTCTAAATTCTGGAAGAAATTCCACAACGCCATGGGGACGAGGTTACATATTAGCACGGCTTGTCATCCCCAAACTGATGGTCAGTCAGAAAGGACCATTCAGACACTGGAAGACATGCTTCGGGCATGTGTGATTGATTTCAGGGGAATTTGGGATGACCACTTACCGCTAGCGGAATTCTCGTACAACAATAGTTATCATGCGAGCATTGGCATGCCACCATACGATATGTTGTACGGTAGAAGGTGTACAACGCCCGTATGTTGGGGAGACATTGGGCAGAAAGAATTGGGAGGTGTCGAGGTCATTGGGGCTAAGACCGAGAAGCTTGAGAAGATTAAAGCCTTCATGAAGGAAGCCAAAGATAGACAGAAGTCGTATGCCGATAAATGACGCATACCGATTGAGTTCCAGGTGGGTGATCGGGTTATGTTGAAGGTCTCACGTTGGAAGGGTATTATCCAATTCAGGAAATGAGGTAAGCTAAGCCTGAGATACATAGGACCTTTCCGAATCATTGCTCGGGTAGGAGAGGTGGCCTATAGATTTGAGTTACCAGATGGGTTATGTGGAATTCACCCGACATTCCATGTATCTCATCTGAGAAAGTGTTTAGCTGATGAAGACATGATTGTTCCACTGGAAGATATCGAAGTAGACGAACGGCTCAATTATGTGGAGCAACCAGTGGTAATAATCGATCATAAAGAGAAAAGGCTGAGAAATAAAGAGGTTCCTCTTGTGCGTGTACAGTGGAAGCACAGGAAGGGATCCGAATCTACATGAGAAACTGAGGAGGAGATGATGCAGCATTATCCTCGTCTGTTTGAGGAATAACAGGTTTCAGGGATGAAACCTATATAAGGGGGTGGACTTGTAACACCCAATTATTTTAAAAAGAAAATACAAGAAATGAAGAATAAAAGAAAGAAAAGCAATAAAGTCCAAGTGGAGGGACTAAAAGTGTCCAAAAGGACAAATTTTTTAAAAAGTTGGTGTAAAGGTAGGCATGGCCGCCCACCCTCACTTCACATCATCATCTCCATTCGGTTTTAGAGAGAGAGAGAGAGAGTAGAGAAACTCTCGGCTGAAGAAAGAAAAAGAAGAGAAAGTGAATTCAAAGTAAGAATTCAAGGTTTTTATGTGTTTATGACGGGTTTTATCCCGGTTATATGTTTATGTGTTGTGCTCGGGTGTGTGTGTTTGGTGGTGTTTTTAGGTTTTTGAACTCAGTTATAAAAGGGCTAGAAAGGTAGAAAACACCCAAGTTGCATCAGGTGAGTTCTAGACCCCGGTTTTTTACTTGTTTTAAACTATCTTTGGGGCTGAAAATGTATTAAAATGGTTTTTACAAAGTTTATGTATGTTACCCGTATGTATTATGCATGTTGAATGTTGATTCTTGAATGCTTATAGGTTGTTCATGTTTAGAATAATCATGATTAAGCTTAGAACAGATGAGTTTGAGAATCGGGTTTGAAAACATACTAGAAACCTATTTTGCAGAAGGTTCATGCACCTGAAACTGCCATAGAAGGATTTAAGTGTAATCCCATACGCCTGAATAGTGGTCCATGCGCCTAGAAATATTAGTCGGACGACTAAGTGTAGGGCCATGCGCCCCAATAGTGTCCATGCGCCCAAGTGGCTCATGCGCCTA
>BJCM01094959.1:0-11319 GCA_018326385.1 Flaveria bidentis
ATGTCCTCAGTTGTTGTGGACATCTTCAGTAGTTTTCAGTTATTTTCAGTTGTTTGTATAATCTGTTAGATGTCACTATCAGGTGACATCTGCTGACGTCACATTCCTCTTATAAAAGGAATGTTGACCTAATTTGTACATGCCGAAGCTTATGAATGAATGAAAATATTATCTTTTGCAGAAAACTTTCTCTCTCTATAACTTTCACTGTTTGATTGAATATTCATCTTATTCTTGCTTAAATTTCATCTAATTCTAGTACTATTCCGCTGCAAATCATAACCTAATTGATCAAACTAGATCTTAGATCTTTACATAATATAACAATAGAGACTGAAATCCTTATTCCTAGGATGCTAAAGTCCTAGTTTGGGAGCTCCTTTGAGGTATCTAAGAATTCTCTTGACAAAAATTAGGTGAGACACCTTAGGAGTAGCCTGATATCTTGCATAGATGCAAGTTGCAAACATGGTATCAGGTCAGCTTGAAGTGAGATACATCAGAGATCCAATAATTGCCAAATATTGATGCTGATCAGTATCCTCCCCCTCAGAATCAAGGCAAAGATTGTGATTTCTGGGCATAGGTATCTTGTCTAGTTCACAATCTTTCATCTCAAATCTTTCTAAGATGTCCTTGACTTACATAGATTGATTTAAAAGATTGATTTATGAAGAACTCTTCTTCCATCTGCTTCACTTGAATCCCAGGGAGGAAATCCATCTTTCCCATGGAATTCATCTCGAACTTCTTTTTCATGATGCTTTCAAAGTCTTTGAACATTTGATTATTTGAGGAACAAAATATGATGTTAGCGACATAGACTTGTACAAGCAACATGACCTTCCTAGACTTATTTATGAAAAATGTCTTTTCTATGGTGACTCTAGTATTGCCATTCTTCATAAGAAACTAAGACAATGTCTCATACCACAGCCTAGGTGCTTGGTGTAAACCATAAAGAGCTTTATCTAGTTTGCACATACAGTTAGGATGTTGTGGGTCTTGAATCCAAGTGGTTGACACACATAGACTTATCTATCCATATCCTCATACAGAAATGCACATTAGACATCAATTTGATGGATTGGGAAGTTCTTGGATGCTGCAAAAGAAAGGAAGATTCACACAGCCTCAAGTATTGCAACAAGTGTAAAGACATCAGTGTAATCTATGCCTTCCTCCTGTGTGTATCCTTGAACCACAAGTCTTGCTTTGTTCTTCATAATCAAACCTCTAACATCTCTTGTATTTTTGAACACCCACTTAATGCAAATGGGGACTTGGCTAGGTGGTAATGGGCACAGGTTTTGATACATTTTGTCTCTTGAACTAAAGCAAATCCTCCTGCATTGATTCAACCCAATTGTTGTCCTTGAGGGATTCTTTCACCTTTTTGGGTTCTATTTGAGAGAGAAAGCTTGAGTAAAAGCATACATTCCTATTACGGGCCTGACCTCCTGTTCTCACACTTTCTGATACATCCCCATTAATGTTCTCAGTTGGATGAGTGTTATGTATCCTGAGCCTAGGAATCACATCTCGTTGCATAGATCTAGATTGGAGAAGTTTTGCTTAGGATTTTGAAAACCATTTCTAGATAATGTCTCACACTTATTCAATGAGGATTGATTGAAAGAATGTGTGACAACATCAATAGTATTTTGTTGTAAAACAGCATCAACAGTTGTTTGTTCCTCCAGATCACTGTATTCATCAGCTTGGTGTTGAATGTTGGAGTTGTCAACTGATGAGTTTTGAGGCTGAGTTTGTTGACAATTTGTTAAAGCTCTATTGTTTTCTGAGATGTTCAAGCTTTCAGGAATTCTAGTATAGCTTGATCTTCATACTTCTTGGAAAAATTAGAATAGGTTTCGGTAACTCAAACAGTTGATCGTCATAGGAGTCACTTTAAGTTCATGTTCCAACTGAAACATTCTCAAAAGATGGTTTAGAATAGTTTGGAAATAATTCTAAGCCAAAAATATGATCAAGACTATTTCCCTTAACACAAGGAGTGTGCTTATTGACAACAATGTTGGATGATTTCTCAAATTGTTGATTTTTTATGTTATATACTCTATAAGAAATAGAGTTTGAGGAATATTCAACAAATATAGCATCATCCGACTTTTCAACAAATTTTGCTAAGTTGTCTTTTGTGTTAAGTATGTTGCATATGCTGCCAAAGGACCTAAGAAAGATAATGAATGGTGGCCTCTTTTTTCATAGCTCATGAGGGGTCTTTCCATGGGGCTTAATAATGAGAACCATGTTCTGTACATAACATGCAATGTTGGCTGCCTCTGCCCAAAAAGTTAGAGGTAGCTTTGAATCAGCATACATAGTTCCTACAACCTTAATAAGTGTCTTGTTCCTCCTCTCAGCAACACTATTTTGTTAAGGAATTCTAGGACAACTGTATTGTTTGGCAATCCCTTTTGAGTTATAGAATGAGTCAAGAACTTGATTCTTAAACTCAGTCCCTTGATCACTTCTAATGATTTTTACCTTGTGATCAATTTGATTTTCAATTTTAAGAATAAAAGATTTTAAAGTTTCAGTAGTTTCATCTTTAGTTCTTAAAAAGAATGCCCATGTAAATATTGTAAAATTATCAACAATCACAAGGCAATATGATTTTCTTTTGATGCTCATTATACTTGTGGGATTAAATGGATCCATGTGCAATAAGTGTAATGGGGTGGTGATGGAGTTAACCTCTTTGGATTTGTGAGATACCTTATGTTGCTTTCCTTTCAGACAAGCAAAACAGTTATCTTTACAAAAAATTCCTTTTTAGGCACACCATGTACCAACTTATATTTAACCAGTTTTTTTATGGTTTTAAAATTAACATTGCACATTATTTTATGCCAAAGAGTTGACTCATCACCATTAGATTTGGAAAGAAAGCATGATACTTCACCCACTGGGGAAGCATTGTTCATATCCAGCTTGTACATATCCCCTCTCCTAAGAGATCTAAGAAGCACCAATTCCTGAGGAATTGTCAATTCCAGGTTTGAGGATAATGCACTCATGTTTTGTGAAAAGCATTTGGTGCTTTTACTCACGAAAGTGAGAAACACAAAAGGAGATTGTGTTCAAGCTATTTGACAAAGTTTACTTTGTGAACTTTTAACTTACCATTAGATACACTATCTCTACCATAAATGTATCCTCCGTCTTCACCTCCAAACTGAACAGGTACTACATCAAAAAGTTCAAATTGTTATAGGAGAGATATGTTCCCTGTCATGTTCCTAGAGTATCCATTGTCCGTAATCCATACATTTCAATTCTTGTCATGTGGATGTCCCTGCATATAAGATGAAATGATTAGTTACAATTGGAAACCCAATCCTTGTTAGTCTTGGGCTCTTCCAATGATGAGATAATTGAACCAAAATTTATGCATGGGGGTTCAACTATCGTTTGTGAAGAAAAGCTTTAGGCTGTAGCATCTTTTCTGATCTTCCATTCCATCCTATGGTTGGTCAGTGTAGATGAGCCTGTGAAGGCTTGAGTAGCATGACTTGCTTTCAAGGCTTCTTTCTTCTCGGATGAAGTTGTCACCACCTTTTATTCCGAAGAAGTCTTTTTCTCAGAAGGTTTCAAAGAATTCTTTTTATTCTTTTGTCTATTCTTTGGCTTGTCTTCAAAAGCTATTTTCATTTCGGAAGAAAGAGTTCCTTTCAAAAGTAACTTGACTTCAGAAACAAGCTTTCCTTTCGTTAACACTTACACCATTTGGTAAGGTCCAAATGTGAAACCATCCTTGACTCCTTCTTTCTTAACATTGATTGCGTAATGTGTGTTTGTTGGATTGTAGTAACAATCTTTAGCCATGTAGTTACGCAGACCACTGATTATGCACTCAATGTTACTCTTGATGGGGAATGAGGTCTGTTGTTTCTTTCATTTCTTTTCTTATTCAACAGCTTTCCCCTTTGATTTCTGATCCTTCAACTAGATAGAAGTGCTTGTACTACACTTTTTCTTGAATCAGAACTTCAAACCACTTACAATCTAGCTAAGATGAATACACTTTTTTGCCTTGGATCTATTTTCAACTTTGAGTCTGCCACCTTCTTGACAATTTTTTTTGCTTCCCTGATATTATTCTTTCTGGTTTTGGTGGTTAAGGGTGGATCATCAGTGGTGTGGATGAGGTTTTCTACCTTATCCTTCCTTGTGGTGGTTACCATTATTGCATCATTCTTTTGCTCATTGGGTATTGGTCAGCAGTTGGAACCTCTTGCTCACCAGTACCACATCTTCGCTATCTAACATACACATAAGAGTGTGGTGGAGCAATTTCCTTGGTATCTAACCTACTTTTGTTTTGATAACACACCATTGAGTGGGAGGATCATAAAATGGTGGTGCTGAAGTTATGCTCTTCAATGGCATACTTCTTTGCTTTAGCCTCAGCTATTACTAGTTGGACTTGAGCCTTTGTCAACTTGAAGATTAAATCTTTTATTTGAGCCCTGTAGTTTGAATGTTGTTGGATGAAGTAGAAGGTTGGTGCAACTAAAACCATTTCACATAGTTTATTTTGGTGAACCTTACTTTGCTCTACTATTCACCTTTTGTTAGATAGCACAGTTGCCAACTTTAGTTGGTGAGAAAAGGTAAGTCATGGACATGTCATGACTACCATATCTTAGATAAGGTATTATCTAAGATACCTTAACTTTAGCATTGTAGTATTTTCTTTAGTTATAGGATCCCAGCTAGTATCAAAGTATATCCGGTTGTAGGTAGTATTATATATAGTTTCTCATTGTAACTCATAATCCATGCTTGTAAGAGTCTTGTAACATTTTGAGTTGAGAAGCAATATATGCAAGTACCTTGAAAATTATCTTTCTGTGTTCTTTACTACTTATTATATTGTTATCAACTCTTATAGACTCTTCCTTCATCCGAGTATAGTTCAAGTGAGTTTGAGAGAAAAACAAAGTGTTAAGTGACATTAACTGATCCTGAAATTGGTATCAGAGCATTCTAGGCTCTTGATTGTAAGATCTTACCATCCAAATCAACCTGTTTTTCACTCCTCCTTACAACTCACTCAAAATGGCCCTTAACAAGTCTGAAGTAAAGATGGGAACTATGACTAAAGCTCCCATCATTACCTAAACTTCAGGTCATGGAGCAGACGCATAGAAGGCTTCATCAGGTATCAAGACAGCAGAATGTGGTATTCCATTGTCAGTGGACCATATAAACCCAAGGTGGTAGCACCTGGTGGAAATGTTTCCATGATAGAGAAGGTTGTTGAAGATTACTCTGATGAGGACCGGAAGAAGATGGATGTTAACAGCAATGCAATGACTATTCTTATGACTTCAATACCCAACTCCATCATGGTGGGGTTTGAGCATTGTAAGTCTGCCAAAGAACTGTTTGATGCACTTGCTCAAATGTACTCAAGCTCCAATGACTCCAAGAAGGACTCACTGAAGCAGCAGTTCGAGAACTTCACCTATATTGCTGGAGAGTCTCTCAGCTAGCAGTATTTCAGGTACATGGATCTTATTTCTTCTCTTCAGCCAGTGGGAATCAAACCTGAACTTAGAGACCTCACAAGAAAGTTCATGAGTGCTCTTCCAAATGAGTGGACATTCTACTATGTCTCTATCATGAGGACAGAGAATTTAAACACTCTCACCATGACCGAACTCTATGGCATCCTTGATGGATACCATTTGGAGATGGAGAGCAAGAGGGGCTATCAAACAAGCAGACCCCTGAGTCTTCCTGCTAGCAATGCTTTGATGGTTGCTGAAGGCTCAGGACCCACACAACCTCAGCACTACCTGACTTACAACCAGCAACCATCCTGCTCATCTGGACCCTACATTACCTTTACTGAGACTCCAAGGTCTCAACAGACTCAGCATAGTTCCTTTTAGGACAACTGTGCCTTTGTCTCAGGAAGTGGACACTCTAGTGATTTTTAGTACTGTTTTGATGATCTAGAGTGCTTCAGTCCAGATGATGTAGAGTTTGTGGACATTGTCCAATAGATGGCTCTTTTAACCTACGGAGCGAAGAAGTTCTTCAAGAGAACTGGAAGGAAATTCCCTCATAAACCAACTAACAGCAAGTTTGGGTTTGACAAAACCAAGTCCAAATGTTACAACTGTAACCAACTTAGTCATTTTGCAAGGGAATGCAAGGCTCCCAAGACAAATCCGGGAACCCCACAGGCCTCCACACATCCCTATACATCAAAGCCCACTAGAAAGTCAACTGAAACAGCTGCAATGGATCAAGAAGTTGACTAGAGCTTTATGGTATAGGATGTAACTCATGCTCAAGCACTCATGGCTGGAACAGATGATATCAATGTATATGAACATCTCTGTACTCCTGCTTGTATTGCTAAGGTTAAATTTTATCATGACTACAATATGGAAATTAAATATGATATTGAGTCTTTAAATATCTTGAAATCTGATTTTAAAAGGGCTGAATCTGACTATCAAAGAAAAATTGAAGAGTTAGAGAAAACTGTGTCCTTATTAAAACATGAACACATAATCTACAAGACTCAAATAAAGGATTTAATATCCAAATTGTCTGAGGCTCAAGCCCAGCTTGTCACTGCTGAGGCTCAAGCTAGGAAGTATGCTATCTCAGAACAGAACTTCCAATCTATTATTGCATCATCCTCCTACTCCAAAATTTTCTATCAAAACAAAGGAGGGTTGGGGACAAATGAAATTGCTCCACCACATTCTTATGAGTCTATTAGACAACCTAGATGTGGTACTTAAGAGCAAGAGGTCCCAACTGCTGACCCATCTTCACGTGAGTTGAAAAATGATGCAATAATAGTGGCCACCAAAGGGAAGGAACATGTAAAACGACCTACTTCTCTTAGTGATGATCAAATCCTAACCACCAAAGCCAGAAGAAGTAGAGCAAAAGCTGCAAGAAGAACTGCAAAGAAAGTGGGTGAGTCTAAGCTGGTGATTGACCCAAAACAAAAGGGTGTATTCATCTCAGCCAGATTCCAAGTGGTAGGTACTTCTGATTCAGGAAAGGAGTGTAGTACCAGCACTCCTGTCCTACCAAAGGATTAGAAGTTAAAGGGAAAGGTTGTTGGTCAAAAGAGAACAGACAAGAAACAGCAATCTTCAGGTCCCCAAAAGACTAACATTGCATGCATAATGTGTGGTCTGCAGAACCACATGGCTAAAGATTGTTACTACAATCCTGCTAGCACACATTATGCAAATAATGTTAGAAATGAAGGAGTCAAGGAATTTTTCTCATTTGGACCTTATCAAATGGTTCAAGTGATGAAAAAGGGAAAGCTGGTTTCCAAAGCAAGGTTGCTTTCGGAAGAAAATCTTTCTTTCAAAGGGAAAATGGCTTCGGAAGCTAAAGCTGTTAAAGTTCAGAAGAACAAGAAAGTTCCCTTGAAACCATCCCAGAAGAAGACTACTTCGGAAGAAAAGGTGGTGAAGGCTTCTTCCGAAAAGAAACAAGCTTCAAAAGAATGCCATGCTGCAAAAGCTTCAACAGGCTCATCCTCTTTGATCAACCAAAGGATGGATTGGAAGATCAAGAAGGATGTTGCAGCCCAAACCTCTTCTTCTTCAAAGACATCCATTGAACCCCCATGCTTAACCTTTGGTTCAATTATGTCACTGGCATTGGAAGAACCCAAGATCAACAAGGCTTGGGTTTCCAATCAAAACTAATCATCTCATCTTATGTGCAGGGACATCCATATGAAAAAAATAACAACATTTGGATTGTGGACAGTGGATGCTCTAGGCACATGACAGGGAACAGATCTCTCCTTCAACAATTTCAACATTATGATGGAGGTCCTGTCCAGTTTGGAGGTGAGTCCGGAGGACATATTTCCAGCAAGGGAAGTGTATCCAATGGAAAATTAAAAGTAGACAAAGTTCACTTTGTCAAATAGCTTGAACACAATCTGTTAAGTGTTTCTTAGTTTTGTGATCAAAAGCACCAAATACTTTTCACAGAACATGAGTGCATTATCCTCAAACCAGGGATGACAGTTCCTCTAGAATTGGTGCTTCTTAGATCTCCCAGGAAAGGGGATATGTACAAGCTTGATATTAGCAATGCTTCGCCAATGGGTGAAGTATCATGCTTTCTTTCCAAAGCTGATAGTGATGAGTCAACACTATGGCATAAAAGAATGTGTCATTTGAATTTTAAGACAATGAATAAATTGGCTAAAAATAACTTGGTACATGGTTTTCCTAAAAATGAATTTTTCTGTAAAGATAATTGTGTTGCATGCCTGAAAGGGAAGCAGCACAGGGCATCTCACAAATCCAAAAGTGTTAACTCCATCACTACTCCATTACACTTCTTGCACATGGATCTATTTGATCCTACAAGTATAATGAGCATTGGAAGGAAATCATACTACCTTGTGATAGTTGATGATTTTACAAGATTTACATGGGTATTCTTTTTAACAACTAAAGATGAAACTGCTGAAACATTAAAATCTTTTATTCTTAATATAGAAAATCAAATTGATCACAAGGTTAAGATAATTAGAAGTGATCAAGGGACTGAGTTTAAGAACTTCGTTCTTCACTCATTTTGTAACTCAAAAGGGATTACCAGACAATATAGTGCTCCCAGAACTCCTCAACAAAATGGTGTTGCTGAGAGGAGGAACAGGACACTTATTGAGGTTGCTCGAACTATGTTAGCTGATTCCAAACAACCTCTAACATTCTGGGCAGAGGCAGTCAGCACTGCATGCTATGTGCAAAACAGAGTTCTTGTAGTAAAGCCACATGGAAAAACCTTTTATGAGCTTTGGAACAAGAGGCCACCATTCATTGGCTTTCTATGGTCCTTTAGCAGCAGGTGTACCATACTTAACACAAAGGAAAATTTGTCAAAGTTTGCCGAAAAGTCGAATGATGTTATTTGTGTTGGATACTCCTCTAGCTCAAAAGCTTATAGAGTATACAACATTAAGAATCAACAATTTGAGGAGTCATCAAATATTGTTTTTAATGAGCATACTCCTTGTGTTAGGGGGAATGGACCTGATCATATTTTTTATTTAGAATTGTTTCCAAACTATTCTAAACCATCTTGTGAGAATTTTTCAGCTAAAATAGGTACTCAAGGAAATTCTAAAGATAATCAAATGTTTGAGTTACCCAGACCTATTTCAAGTTCTCCAAGAGCTACAACAAACCAAGCTTCCATTATGGGCAGATCTGATAGCATAACCATCTCACAAGATAGTGAAGCTTCAACCAGTAACTCACTCAGTGATCTTGATAGTTCATCAGGTGAACCTGTACAACACCAAGCTGATGGAAGTAGCATCTTGAAGGAATAGGCAATTGTTAAGCTACTTCATAGCCAACAATTGATGATGTTTCTCTTTCATTCAATCAGTCCTCATTAAATGAACTTGAAACAATAGCTGGACAGAGTAGTCTAGCTCCTGAGCAAAATATGTCCAATCTAGATCTATCTTTGCAGCTAGAAGTGATTCCTCGTTTAAGGATTCATAATACTCATCCAGCTAAAAACATCATAGGGGATGTCTCTGAAGGTGTGAGAACAAGAGGACAGACTCATCATGGGAATATCTGCTTGTACTCATGCTTCTTATCTTTGGTGGAACCCAAGAAGGTGGAAGATGCCTTGAAAGATAGTAGCTGGGTTGAATCGATGCAAGAGGAGCTGCTTCAATTCAAGAGACAAAAGGTTTGGAACTTATGTCCGCTATCATCTGATCAAGTACCTATAGGCACCAAATGGGTTTTTAGAAAGAAGAGAGATGATAGAGGCTTGATTATCAAGAACAAGGCAAGACTGGTGGTTCAAGGATACACCCAAGAGGAAGGAATTGATTATAATGATGTTTTTGCACCTATTGCAAGACTTGAGGTAGTTAGGATCTTCCTTGCTTATGTTGCATCCAAGTATTTCACTGTCTACCAACTTGATGTCAAGTGTGCCTTTCTATAAGGGGATATAGATAGGGAAGTCCACATGTGCCAGTCTCTAGGATTTGAAGACCTACAGCACCCCAACTATGTATGGAAATTGGATAAAGCTCTATATAGGCTGCACCAAGCACCAAGGTTATGGTATGAGACTTTGTCTTAGTTTCTTTTGAATAATGGTTACACTAGAGGTACCATTGACAAGACTCACTTCATTTGGAAGTCTAGAAAGGAAATTTTGCTTGTTCAAGTCTATGTAGATGACATCATATTTGGTTCTTCAAATGACCAAATGTGTAAGGACTTTGAAAGCATTATGAAGAAGAAGTTTGAGATGAGTTCCATGGGAAAAATGGACTTTTTCCTTAGACTTTAGGTGAAGCAATTAAAGGAAGGGTACTTCATCAATCAATCCAAGTATGTCAATGACATCTTAGAGAGATTTGAAATGAAAGATTGTAAGCCAGCCAAGACACCCATACCCAAAAACCATAATATTTGTCCTGATCTTGAGGGGGAGGATATTGATCAACATCAGTATAGGGCAATTATTGGTTCTCTGATGTATCTCACAGCAAGTAGACCTGATATCATGTTGGCCACTTGCATTTGTGCAAGATATCAGGCTGCTCCAAAGGTGTCTCACCTAGCTGTTACCAAGAGGATTCTCAGATACCTCAAGGGAGCACCTAAATTAGGTCTCTAGTATCCAAGGAATAGTGATTTTAATCTCTATGGATACTCTAACAGTGACTATGGTGGCTGCAACATTGACAAGAAATCAACATCAGGAGGATGTCAATTTCTTGGTGGAACGATCATCTAATGGCAATGCAAGAAACAATCATGTGTCTCTACATCAACAGCTGAAGCTGAATACATTGCCGCTGCAAGCTGCTATGCTCAGCTGCTATGGATTTAGAACTAGATGTTAGACTATGGGTTCAACTTTATGAGCACTCATATCCACAGTGACAACAACAGTGCTATCTCCATCACTGAAAATCCAGTGAAGCACTCCAAGACAAAGCATATTGATATGAGGTATCATTTCATTAGAGATATTCATGAGAAAAATCTAATTAAGCTAATCAAAGTTGATTCAAATGAACAATATGCTGATCTGTTCACCAAAGCTTTTGATGAACAGAGATTTAAGTATCTCATTACAGCTATTGGGATGATAAACATTGATTTTGAAAATGTAAAGTCTTATGTCAATGCAATCTAAGCCTTGTTACAAAAGTGTTAGGATCGTGTATTAAACGAAATACTAACTGATAAATGTGTATACCGAATCAAATAGTGCGGAATCCTATTTGATTGG
>BJCM01094982.1:0-19544 GCA_018326385.1 Flaveria bidentis
TTTATTGTGTAATAATGCATATTGAACTAACTATATAGGTTTATGGTTGTTTACATAGTTCTTAGTCAAGAATGGTTGAGAAATGTGTTTAAACTTAATCGTATGAAGTCTTCATGCGAATGGACCATGCTAATGGACCATACACATGAATACTTCATGCTAATGGACCAGTCGCACGACTGAACCAGGAGACTGGATCAGTCGCACGATTGAGACATAAGATTGGCTCAGTCGCACAACTGAACCTTCAGTCGTGCGTATGGACCAATCGTATGATTCAATCGCACGACTGAACCATGCTAATGCTTCAGTCGTACGATTGACAAATCCTAACCTATAAATACCACCTAATTCATGGAAAAATAAAAAAACACTTCAAGAATTTCGACTCACATACGTACCCTAGCCGTCCAGAGACTATAGATAACCTGGTTCCAACTTCATAGTTCGCAGTTGATCGTGTTCTAATCATTCATAACGTTTCATTAATCTTTAGATTGATCAAAACTGCGTTCTTACTAATTGGATCGCCAATCAAATAGGATTCCGCACTATTTGATTAGGTATACGTGCATTATCAGTTAGTAGTCTGTACGTACACGGTCCTAACAATATTCCCACCTAACTATAGGTTCCAATTCAGGACCCTCCACCATCTGTAGAAAGGCTGTGCCTTTGGTGGGAGATCTATCCTTGTCTTCCGTTCTTCTCAGTTTCAACTCTTCTTCAATCTTAGCTTTTGTAGTTAACTCAGCGAGATGAAGACTGTTGACATGATTTCTGATGTGAGTAGCAGTTTCAGAGTTGGAGGGATTAGAGAATGGTTTCTCTGCTAACTCTGCAATGTCAAACCTGCTAGAGTGAAGTAGAGAGGAAGCATTCAACCAGTTGATTTCTCCATTCTCTCTTTCCACAACAATGTTGTAAGAGGCTCCATCGAACCTAAACTGGATTATTTTCTTTCTAGGCACAAGAGGTTGATTAGGAATCTTGTTCTCTTTCTTTGTATCTAGTAAAGTAACCAACTTCCTTCTTAGTCTCTTCTCTTCATCATTTAATGAGTCTGAGTTAAGGCCTAGAAGTCTAGAAGCATGGTCCAGTGTTCGTCTTGGCAGATCAAGAAATTGATCTCTTGTGAGGGAACGTGAAGATCTATCAACATAGGTCAGTTTGATAGAGTCTTCCTCACAGGGGATGTCGCTTAAGGTTGTGCAGTTGGTGAGCTTTGTCTTGATTGCCTTAAACTCCTCTAGGGAGAGATGTTTGGAAGGCTGAGGGGATGGTTTGGAAGGTTGTTAGGTAGGTTGTGGTGTAGTGGTTCATGGAAGTGTTTTAGGTTGAAGGATGGGTAGTTTTAGTGGTTGAGGTTAGGAAGTGGGTAAGGGTAATGGTGTGGGTTCAAGAGTGTAGGGTTCAGGAGTGTAGGGTTTAGTTTTGATGGTGAATGGAGAGGGAATTGGTTCAGGTTTGGGTTGAGTAGTTGGTGAGAAGGTCATCCCCTGTACCCTTCTATACATCTCTCTCCTTTTGCCCAAACGAATGTCAGCCTTGATTTCACTAACAATTCAATGGAGTGTCCTTTCAGACATGGGTCCCACCTGCCTTCTAGAGAAGCCGTGAGCCTAGAGATAGTCCTTCATCCAAGCTTTCTCACCTATCTTCTTGGTTGTTGTGACCTTAGCTTCTTCTTCTTTCTTCTTCTTCTCTCTCAACTTCTCTCTTGCAGCTCTTTTTCTCTCTTTCTCCAACTGATCATGCTCTTTGTTGAAGAGCCATAGGATCGTTTCATCATTATGTGGAGATAGCTCTTGAAGAGAGAAACCTCTGGAGGTTAGGAAAGCTATCCTTTCCCTCCTAAGTTGCATGTTAGCTGCCCTCTGTTCTCTTTCTCTTTCTTCCTTTAAGGCCAACCTTGCTGCTTCCTTTTGTTGTTCATTTTGCAGTTTGGTTGCCTTTTCTAGCTCTATTAACTCCTCTAGTGGTAGCAGGAGTATGTCTTCATTGATAACTCTAAGCTTGATGAGCCTGTCAATGACCTCTACTCTCTTCTTGTTGTTAACTGCCTCCTTGTTGGCTGCACCTGCTTTGGTACTGTCATCTAACAGCTTCCCAGTTGGAAGTTTCCCTTTTCTTTTGAGTTTCTCAATCCTTTCCTCCTCCTGAAGCTCTTCCGCTGTCATTTTCTTCTTTCCTTTGTCATCTTTTGATGTGCTTGACTTTGGTGGTTCTTGGAGGGAGGACTCAAATTGCAAGAGAGGTAATGAGGATGTCTGAGCTAAAGGTTGGTTGAGAAAGTCCTCACTATTCACCTCAGATGCCAGCTCTAGAATTGCATCTGTGATGATTAGATCCTCGAACAATGAGAACAGTCCTTCCACAGCTTTCATTTCAGCTTCGAAAGATTCAGCTTGTTCTTCCGAGGCATTGACTTCAGCTTCAGAAGTTTGAGGGAGTGCAGTTTCTGTCCCAACTATTTTAGTTGCTGGGCCATCAGTCCTCATTTCCCCTTTTAATTGAATCTCAAGTTCCATTTGGACCTTAGGTTGACCAACTTCTTCCACAGTGGTAGAAGGTGCACTTAGCCTCTAAAGCTCTTCAGCTCCAAAGTACATCATGGCTGCATCAGGGCTTGGCTGATCAAAAGAGGATCTCAACAGGAACTTGGAGAAGAGTCTGTAGAGATCTCTGAGCATCCTTGGGTCAATTTGTAGTACAACTTGGGATGCCTCAAAAAAAGTTATAATGGGAGTTGAATATTTAGAAGTTGAAGTCTAGCTCAGTGGTTCCTCAGATGTTTGTCTTTGAACACTCTCCCCCTTTTTGGTAGCATCATCTTGAGAGCTAGACGAGCTGGAGGAAGAGATCAAGGAGACCTGAACGGGTACATGCCTAACAGATCTCTCAATCTATTTCTCAGCTAGTTGACCCTTGAGATTGTGAATCTCAAGTTGCTGAGTGACAGACCTTTCTTATAAAGTTCTAACCTTGGATTCAAGGTTTGAGACTTTAGAGAGTTGGTCTTGAATGAGGAGTTGCATTCTTCCCTTATCTTCTTTTGAAGAATCACGGGGAGATGAGGTAACATGCCCAATATGTTAAGCCTCACCACCAAATATGGTTTCTTGGCACCCTGGTTTCCCTTGCTTAATGATGTCTCTTTTAGAGTCATCAAAAGGCATGGTTGCTGCAGATTCAGTCTCAGAGATGTTACCACTATCCATAAGGTCTATTGAGGCACCTTCTGTAGTGGCAGCTAAATCTGCATGAGTCCCCTCCACATCAGTTGGACTCACCTCAGTAAAGGTTTGCTGATAGGGGCTAGAGATAAGAGGTCTCTCTAGGCTCTGCTGATCTTTGAAAGACTGTTGTAGATCAACTTCATTGCCATGGAGGGACGTAATCTCTTCATCAGTATTGAAGATAAGGTAAGTGAAAGATAAGGAGGTTAAACCTACTGAACCGGGACCTTGATCAATGTCTACAAGCATTGAGCCTTTGGTGGGGCTGTCCCTTGTTGGCTGCTTAGAGGAGTATAGATACTCACCCTAAGGCCTGTCGGCTTGGGTTTCGGGCTCATGGGTTTGAGACTGAGGAGACTCAAGACCCATATTGAGGTCAAATGACAAGGATGGTGAGACCTTAGACTGAGTGGGAGCCCATTGTTCCACTCTAGTCTTTTTGGATTGAACAAGAGGAGCTTTTTCAATCAGAGTAGATTGAACAAAGGTTCGTTTGGGGCGTCTTTGGTATGTGATGGTGATGGGGTGTGAAGGCAGAGTTGGCATTGTGGGGGCAGTTGCTGGTGTGGGTTCATCACCTGTGGGGTGAACAGGGATGTCACCAGGAGCTATTTGCTCAGTCATACCCGGAAGCAGAGAAGTGTACCTTCGAGTGAAGTTGGTGGATACCTTCTTCAAAGTCTTGAAGATGGTTGGCCTCATTTGAGGGACATTCAGAGCAGTTGCACAGACAAGCTGACTGTGGTCCAGCTCATAGTTGATAATGTGCTGGAGAAATCTGGGATACATAAAGAATGTGTCCCGCTGGAGATTTCCCATAAGATTGGTCAACACAAATCTTGAGTAGTTGAATCTAAGGCCTCTCATCATTCCATGAACTAGGCACCCTAGTTCATATGGATTTGATCCCATCCCCCAGATTTGTTGGACAGGCAGTGAAGAACGACATGCAGCAGGAACTTTCAATTGTAAGAAAAGTTGAACTTGTAGACAGTGGACCTGCTCACATCTCCACCATATCCTATTTGGATGTAGGTGTTGTCCAAATCTGTTTTGGGGAACTCTGTGGGTGTACCCTCATCATGAAGCTCCAGATGCTCCCTAATGATTTGCTTAGTGATGATCAACTCTTGGTCATAGATGCTCGATCGAATTACATGAATCCCATTTAGGGTTTCCATCTAACCATTATCCCAAAATTCGGCCATGTGATTGGAGTATATAGTGGGATTAACAGTTAGGGTTGTGTAATAGGATGATTAGGTGAGAAAGGAGATGATTTCAGAGAAGTCAGCATCTCTTGAGGAATCAAGAAGTGCGACTTGGTTGTGTTGAGGGTTGAGTGCCATTTGAGAAAGTGAATGTGGATGATTTTGAGCTTGGGTAAATTCAGAGTGAAGGAAGCTTTTAGGGCAATAAAAAATTATCTAAGAAAATGAGAGTGAATAGTCGGGATTATTTAAAAGAGGGTGAAAAGGCGGTAATGGGGTTAGAATAAGGTGATGTGATGTTTTAGTGGATGAAGTGACAGTGGCGGTAAGGTTTTATTTCAGTTAAATAATCCGACATCATTAACAAAATCTTTGCTTTTTACAGTGTGGGACCCAAATTCCGTTACACAGTAAAAATCTGTCTTTCGAGTGTAAAACATTTCCGAAGGTAATTTATCTTCCGAAGGCAACTCTTACTTCCGAAGGTAAAGCTTTGCTTCCAAAGGTAAAGATTGCTTTCCTAATGGAGATTTTATAAGCTTTGGAAGTAGATCTGATATGTAATCAATCGCTTCTTCCGAGACTAAAAAATCTTCCGAGAAGAAAATTATCCTTGGAGGAATTTTGCTTCGGAAGATGTGTAAAATATCTTCCAAGGGTTAATTCCTCTTCGGAAGAGTTTATACTTAGATAAAATTTTAGAGAGAGACCTTTTGTAACAGGGCTTAGATTGTATTGACATAATACATTATATTTTCAAAAAAGTTTTCAAAAGATGTGAGCTAATCAATGTTTATCATCCCAATAACTGTAATGAGATAATTAAATCTCTGTTCATCAAAATCTTTGGTGAACAGATCAGCATATTGTTCATTTGAATCAACTTTGATTAGCTTGATTAGAATTTTCTCATGAATATCTCTAATGAAATGATACCTGATATCAATATGCTTTGTCTTGGAGTGCTTCACAGGATTTTTAGTGATAGAGATAGCACTGTTGTTGTAAATATGTATAGGAGTGCTCATAAAGTTGAATCCATAGTTTAATATCTGATTTTGAATCCACAGCAGCTGAGCACAACAACTTGTAGCAACAATGTATTTAGATTCAACAGTTGAAGTAGAGACACATGATTGTTTCTTGCATTGCCATGAGATGATCCTTCCACCAAGAAATTGAAATCCTCCTGATGTTGATTTCTTGTCAATATTGCAGCCACCATAGTCATTATCAGAGTATCCATAGAGATTAAAATCACTATTCCTTGGATACCAGAGACCTAGTTTAGGTTCTCCTTTGAGGTATCTGAGGATGCTCTTGGCAGCAGCTAGGTGAGACACATTTGGAGCAACTTGATATCTTGCACAAATGCAAGTTGCAAACATGATATCCAAAGGTGGTATGGAATACAAAGAAAGACCAAATGACTGAGAGCTCTCCATCAACAACAACAATAGATCATCAAAGCACAAATATAGGATCTATTACTATTTCATTACCTTCTACTTCGTTTGATAAGCCCAAGACCAATAAGGCTTGGGTTTCCAAATGTAACTAATCATTTTTCTTTATGCAGGAACAGCTCAAGACAAACAAATATATCTGGATCATTGATAGTGGCTGTTCTAGGAACATGACAAGCAATTGGTCACTACTCGAAAATTTTGAAAAATTTAATGAAGGGCCAATTGCTTTTCGAGGATATGAAGGTGGTTACATTTATGGAAGGGGCAAGGTCATAAATAGTAAGCTCAGCAATGGGAAGGTAAACTTTGTCAAGGAGCTTGGCTACAATCTTTTGAGTTTATCTCAATTTTGTGATCAGAGTCATAAATGCTCTTTACTAAGCATGAGTGCATTGTTCTTAAGACCAGGGTGGTCATTCCTCATGAGCATATCCTACTTAGAGCCCCCAGGAGAGGGAACATGTACAAGTTGGATTTGCAAGAATCATCTCCCTCAGGAGAAGTTCCATGCTTTCTATCTAAAGCAAATAGTGACGAGTCTTTCATTTGGCATAAAAGAATGTGCCATGTAAACTTTAAAAATATGAATAAACTTATTAAGAATGATTTGGTAACTGGAATGCTGAAGAAAGAGTTTACAAGTGATGACCATTGTATGGCATGCCTGAAAGGGAAGCAACACAAGGTATCTCACAAACCAAAGGAAAGAAACTCCATCACTACTCGCCTACACTTGTTACATATGGATATCTTTGGCCCCACTAGTGTATTGAGTCTAGGAAGGACCTCTTACTGTTTAGTGATCATAGATGAATTTACAAGATTCACTTGGGTCTTCTTCCTTAGAACTAAGGATGAGACTCCTAAGATTCTAAAGAATTTCATCTTAAAGATTGAGAATCAATGTGATCACAAGGTTAAAACCATAAGATGTGATCAAGGAACTAAATTTAAGAACCAAATCCTTGATACATTTTGTGATGAAAAGGATATTACAAGACAATATAGTGCTCCCAGGACTCCCCAACAAAATGGTGTTGCTGAGAGGAGAAACATGATAGTTATTTAAGCTGCAAGAACTATATTGTCTAACTCTAAACTCCCCATCACCTTCTAGGCTGAGGCAGTTAACACTGCCTGCTATGTGCAGAATAGAGTTTTAATGGTTAAAACTCATGGTAAGACTCCTTATGAACTTTGGCACAATAGGAAACCTTTCATTGGTTTTATCAGGTCATTTGGATGTCCTTCCATCATCTTGAATACCAAAGATCAAATTGCCAAGTTTGCTAAAAAATCAAATAATGGACATTTCATTGGATACTCTTTCCAAACCAAGGCTTATAGAGTATACAATCTTAGAACTAGAGTAGTTGAAGAGTCAGCCAATGTGACTTTCAATGAGCACACTCCTAGTGTGAAAGGTTCTGGTCCAGATTGGTTGTTTGATTTTGATTTAGTTACTAACTGTTTTAACAAATCTTATGAGCATGTTTTAGGATCTATAGACATACTACCTACAGGTGATCTTGATCCAAGATTTGAGTTGAGAAGACCTTCAAGCTATACATCTTCAACTCCAGTTGTAACTAACTCTACAAATGAAGTTTCTATCATCAAAAAAATGACAAATTCATCTGATACATCTGAGATGCCTTCAAATTCCAGCTCAGAGGCTCCATAACCAGATAAAGAAGCTTCAATTGTAGAAGAAAATGGTGGTGGTGATAGTGATCAAGAATTTGTTGATGTTGACAACCACTCTATAGAAGACAACATCAATGATGTCACACACTCTCTGGATCAAGTCTCTTTTGATAAGTGTGCTGATGTGGTGGGAGAAACATCAATGGCAGATCTAAATTTCTCTAATTTAGATATCTTTCAGCAACTTGTTGTGATCCCTTAACTAAGGATCCACAAGTCTCATCCCACCACAAATATCATTGGAAATGTTGACACAGTGGTGAGAACAAGAGGACAAACCCATGAAGCAAATGTTTGTCTTCACTCTTGTTTCTTATCTCCGATAGAGCCCAAGAAGATTGATGAGGCTCTAAAGGGTGGAAGTTGGGTTGAAGCTATGCAAGAGGAGTTGCTTCAATTCAAAAGGCAAAAGGTTTGGAACCTATGTCCTCTTCCTCATAGGAAGACTACTATAGGAACCAAATGGGTGTTTAGGAACAAGAAAGATGATAGAGGAATTTTCATCAATAATAAAGCTAGATTAGTTGTTCAAGGGTACACATAAGAAGAAGGAATTGAATACACTGATGTCTTTGATCTTGTAGCAAGACTGGAAGCTGTTAGAATATTCTTGGATTTTAATGCATCCAAGAACTTCAAGATCTATCAACTTGATGTCAAGTGTGTTTTTCTCTATGGTGAAATTGATGAAGAGGTGTATGTCAAACAACCACCTGATTTTGCAGATCCTAATCATCTTGATTATGTCTGCAAGCTTGATAAAGCTCTTTATGGGCTGCACCAAGCACCAAGAAAGTGGTATGAGACTCTATCTCAGTATCTCTGCAAGAATGGATATAGAAAGGGTACTATAGATGGAACTCTCTTCATCTAAAAACAAGGAAATGACTTGATGCTAGTTCAAGTATATGTAGATGACATCATCTTTGGTTTAGCTAATCCAAAGCTCTGCAAAGACTTTAAGAAGCGATAAATGACAAATTTGAAATGAGTGCCATGGGGGAACTCAATTTCTTTCTAGGAATTCAAGTGAAACAAGTTGAAGATGACATCTTCATAAGTCAATCAAAGTATGTTCAGGACATACTCAAAAGGTTCAACATGACTGATTGTAAGATTGCGAAGACATCAATAGCAATAAACCACTCCCTTGGACCTGATCATGATGGGGAGTGTGTGGATGAACACTTTTATAGGACTATGACTGGGTCTCTTATGTATCTTACAACTTGTAGGCCTGATATCATGTTTGCTACATGTATTTAAGCAAGATATCAAGCCATCCCCAAGATGTTGCATCTTATCACTGCCAAGAGAATTCTAAGATACCTCAAAGGTTCCTAACACTTGGCCTCTGGTATCCCAAGAATTCTGGCTTTAATTTATATGCATATACATACAGTGATTATGGTGGCAGTAATATGACTGCAAAGTCTACATCTAGGGGATGTCAGTTTCTTGGTGGAAGGGTTGTCTCATGGCAATGCAAGAAACAATCTTGTGTCTCTGCATCAACTACTAAAGCTAAATACATTGCTGTCGTAAGCTACTATGCTCAAGTGCTTCGAATTCAAAATCAGATCCTTGACTATGGATTAAACGTCAAGGAGACTCCCATTCACATAAACAACAACGTGCTATCTCAATCACTGAAAATCCAGTGCAACACTCCAGGACAAAACACATCAATATCAAGTATCATTTGATTAGAAACAACTTTGAAAATGGATTAATCAAAGTAGTCAAAGTTAACACAAATGTAAAATATGTTGATCTATTCACCAAAGCTTTTGACAAACAAAGATTCAAATATCTTATATCACCTATTGGGATGATTAACTTTGAGTAGCTTTTCTTAAAAATTAATCATATTATTTCTAAAATCTATGTGTCCTAAGTTGTCTATTCTATCACCTTCATAAGCTCTTGTTTTCTTTCGATAAAAAGTTTCTTAGAAGAACTTTCCTTAGAGTTTTTGAAAATTCTGGGTCTTTTTCCTTTAGAAGATATAAATTTTATTTTCAGAAGAAACTTATGCATTCAAAACAAATAAATGCCTAAGAAAATTGCCTTCGGAAGAAATGTCTGAAATCTCATCCAAAGCTTAAAATTTTCTCTTAGGCACTTACATGTTTTCAAGGACAATTTTCTTCCGAAGAAAATTAACTCTCGGAAGCTTTATTCTTAGCTGAATAAAACTTTTAAGTCTTAATTTTCTTTCGAAGCAAAATTTTCAAAAACTCTCAAGAAATTCTTCCGAAGTCATTTTGGCTTCAGAAGTTTTTTCATTAAAACTTTCGAAGACAATTTACCTTCGGAAGATTTTCGAATTCCAAGAAAACTACTTTTTGAGAAAAAAGTAAACTTTTTTTTCAGAGGTGGGACCGACATCTGGATTTCAAAGTTTATCCTTTTTTATTAACTTTGTCTTAAATCCTGTTCATATATACCTACAGTTCCCCCTCTTTCTATTATCTTCATCTTTCCTCCAAACCTAAATTCCCAAAATTTCTCTCTGCAACCGCCTTTGTTCTTTCTTTCCTTCACCATTAAGCTTTCTTAAATGGCCAACCTTAACAGAAGAATGATCCTGATTTCTCCATGTAGTTACATAGGCAGCACAATCAGGTTGCCCTGTTAAACTCTAAGAAAGATCCACACTTCTCAGAGGTTTGCCAAATCTTGGGTTTGTCTAACTATTCCCCTCCCTTACCATCGATCTTGTTCTTTATGAGAATCATTTGCTTGATTTCTGGAAAACCTGTCAAGAGGTTGTTCTAGAAAGGGAGAAGGCACTGTCTGCTACGTTGCAGGGGAGGACAATTTTCATCACTTCAGCCATCATAAATACTCATTTACAGCTGGATGATGAGGAATGTGAGTTGTCCTTTCCCAGAGAAGCTGTTAACCAGTCCTTCTAGCATATGGGCTATGAAGGGGATTTCTTTGTAAAGACCTTCTGGACAGGGAAGGTCTCATCCCAGTAGGGGTGTGTTTTTTACCCGAACCCGAAAATCAAACCCGAACAAAATCAACCCGAACCCAATTAAGAACTAACCCGAGCAACCCAACCCGATTATTACACTAACCCGAACCCGATTTTTATAAAGGGTTTGGTCTTTGGGTTGAGTTTGTAAGATTCGGGTCAACCCGAATAACCCGAATATTAGTTTTTAAAAAATTCCAAGATTTATATATATATATGTGTATTATGCTACCATTTACAAGATTTGAAAACATGATTTACGAAACTTTATATTATATTGTTGTGGTTCAAATTTATTATATAAACTTTGAGGATAATTAATATATAATATCATTTAATATTTAAAGATGCATAATAAAATGAATGTAAATATGTCAAAACTTTCCGATCAAGATAATAAACAAAATTATATATTGATAACACATGTTAAATCTCAAACACGCATTTTGATCATATATATATATTGTTTATACAAACATGTGAGATAACGAATAATTTAAATCTTAATGGTTTAGCTAAACCCGATTACCGATTAACCCGACCCGAATAAACCCGAGTATCGAGACCTGAAAACCGATTAAATGTTGCTTATTTGGTTTGGTCTTCGGGTAGATTTCCTACACCTAAAAACCCGAGAAACTCGACCCGAACAACCCGAAACCCAATTAAAAAACCCGAATGACACCCCTACATCCCAGTGGAAGTACTTACTATAAGTAGTCATCCAAAGCTTATCCAACAAGCATGAGGGTTGGGACTAGATTCTTGAAGATCTCTCCTTCATAGTGCATGGGATGGTTCAGGGGGTCAAGTTTAGGTATTCTCAATTTTTCTATACAAACCTGCTTGCTAACTTAGACTTCTTCAAATATTATATGTTTCCTAGATATGTTCAACACATTCTCAACTGTGATCTGGGCTCACAGTTGAGGGAAACTGATAATATTCTTAAACTGGGACAGATGAAGCCCGACATCTTTAAACCAACTATTGGATCCTTTGGGGTAGAAACAACCCTGGTCCTAAAAATGTTAGAGCTCATTGCTCAAGGTGACAACCTGGCAACACAAGTCAGTGTTGAACCCACACCTTCTACATTTCAACCACCAAAACAGCCACAAATCACCCTCACTTACCAAATAAGATCCAAACGAACCCCTACACAAGCTATTCAATCTTTGCAGGCCCCCATATCACTACCCACACAGGAAGAAGTGGAATCTAGAGCTCCCACTTCTCCTGAGGAGCAAACCACTCCCGTCACTTCAACTATCAGTCTTGAGGTTCCTCATGCTCAGACTAATGAGCTCACAAGCCCAACAGCCTTAAGCCTTCATTCTAAGTCTTTACACTCAGATGAATAACCTTCAGGGGACAGCTACCATCCCCAACCATTGGACTTAAACCAACCAATTCCCAATCTTGACTTCTATACTAATGAAGACTTAGGTTTCAGTGAGTATCATGAGTCTCTCTATTCCTCCCCTACTCAAAGAGAGATGAGTGCTCCTGACTCACCTATGACTAGCCCACATCAGTCACCTATCACTAAGGTGGATACTTCTGAACTTGTTCAAGATATTCATATGGAAGAGGCTCTCACTTCAGCAAGTGATTACATAATTAAGACCTCAACCATGGCAACTCAGCCCATTAACACTTCAACTGAAGCTGTCATTGAGCAGAGGAAAACCAGCAGCCAAGAACTCCAACCTTGTGGTGAGAGAGAAGACTTTGGTCCAATTCTCTCATCCCCCAATGGTTATTCTGATGAAGATCAGGGGGAATTTGAGACTAAACGTGAAAAAACTATATAAAAACATGCACCTATCTAGTTTCCAAGGTTAGTCACCTTGAATCTCAGGTGACTACCTTGCAAAACAGGGCCAATGATCAGCAACTTGTGATATCTTATCTTAAGGACAAACTAGCTGGGAGACCTTTAAGAAGAGCTCAACCAGGAACACAAAAACCTGTGAATGTGGTTGATCTAACCTTTAGCTCACCTATGCAAGTAGGTGATGGTACCAAAAAGGGGAACAAAGTCACCATAGACACGGAACTTGGGAGTTCTTCACAGAGCATGGATATTGAGGACTCACCATCTTCACTTGCAACTGATCATACTGAGCAACTTCCTCAAGTTCATATTGATGTGGACTCTATAGACTCCTTCATTCAGAGTCTTTTTGAGGAAGGGATACCAAGGGCAATTTCATCTCCACCTCAAGAAACTTCTAACTACATCATAGGGTGGATGTATAATGCCAACAGAAGAGCCCTCATTCTTCAAAGAGTTTAAGGGCAACAAGAAGTCATTAACTTTCAGACCTTGAACTACTATGAAGGTCTTGACCTTATCAGCATGCCACTTGTAAGCCCAAGCCAATCTAGACAAAGTGAAAGGCTGGCTCAAAGGATACGAGATATAATTACTAAAGAGTTCAGACTTAGAAGGAGACAAAGGAAATTATGTAATACTATTGGTCAACTAGATTTTGAGGCAGACCCTAAGATTAGCTTCAAAGGGGAAACCTTGATCGAAGGCCCAGTGGTAGAGCCTGAAAGCCCTATCACATCCATAACTACTTCAACAATTCATTCTTTCAGTGAAGGACCTGCTGGTGAAGGTGCATCACAACCTCTCTCTGGCTAGAGCTTGGAAGCTACACCAAGAAATGAAAGCCAAATCTCTCTCCACCCTGAGTCACAAAGGTCTGTGAGTGACAAAGGGAAAAGAAAAATGACTTCTGAGGAGATTAAGGAGAAGGAGGAGAGAGAGAGAGGAAAAGGAAGCTAAGGGGAGAAAGTTCCTCTACTAGGTCTGTTAGATTCATGGAAGCTGCTATTAGGGTTGCCCCCAGGCCAAACACTTAGGATGATGAGTTAAGGACAGTCAGGATAAACTATTTACAGATCAGGAACTATGATATTGATAATATCATCTTCCTCCCCTTAGATGAATTAAATGAACTGGCTGACATGGAATTGTCAAAGGAAAGAATGGAGGTTGAGGATGCAAAATTACTTCTTCAAATCAAAGAAGAAAGAAGACATAAAAGACTCTGCAAGCATGTGCCTACTCTCTCCCAAGTTCAAGAAAGTCTTTTACAAGAGGATGTGGCTCCACAAGAACCTCAGGTAGACAAAGAAACTGATAGGATCAAAATGATCAACTACCTGAGGGTCATAGGCCTTTATCAGGAAGATGTACTTCTTCCCTTATCCTTTGAATACATTGAGTTCGAGTATCTCAAACAACTTGAACTTGAAGTAACCAAAGAAAGAAATTTCACAAAGAAAAGGTTAAAGGAAGAAGCTGCAAAGTCAAGAGCCATCATCCATAAAAGTATGAAGAAGTCTGCTGATAGGTAGAGGATGATGAGCTTCTTGAAGTTGTATGGATTCTCCGGAAGGATACTTGGCCCCATGTCTCTATCCATTATGGATGAGCATATAAGGGTGATCAAGCAGAAGATTCAAAGAGGAGAACTAGTTGACTTACACTCCCCCACCAAGTCAGGTCCCTCAAGAAGTGGAGGTTAAGGTTGAACCATTTGAGACAACACAACCTGAGAGAGGTATAGCAGGGTTCTGTCCCCTATCAATTTGAACTTATGAGAGAGGAAAACCCAACTAAGAAAGATAAAGAAGATCAACAAGGTGCTATATGCCAGTCTTCTTAGTTAAAAGGTTCAAAAAGGAGAAAAAGGATGGCCTCTAAACCAAAGCCAAAGAAGAAGAAAGAGGCATCCATATCCAAACCTCAAGATGAGTCTGAACATCCCGAGGATGTGCAAAACGAGGATACTATATCAACTCCAATTCAAATAGCTCCTCTAGCATCAGGAAGACCCATCTTGTCCTAGACATACACTACAAATCCAGAAAGATGGTGTGTCATTAGAGATCAAGATGTTGAAGATGTCTACACATGACAAAACATGCTCAATCTACCTCTGCATGATCTATTTGACATGAGAAGACACCATGAGAGTCTGAGTGATCCTGATCATCTTATGAAGAAAGGTATGGTCATCATCATGATGAGGATTGTTGATATTTGAAGTTTTCAAGTGTTTTGGTAGCATCAGCCTAGGGGGAGTTTGTAAGGCATCTTTCTTTTGATTCTATATTGATTTTGTTGTTGTCTAGATCATGTATCCAGCTAGCCTTTAAAGTATGACTGGCTGTAGGTTGTAGTATAAGTATCTCTGGTCCTTGTATCTTATCATCATTGCTTTGTAAACACTTGTAAGGAACTAGAGAGAAACATACATCATCCTTGAAAACCAATTACTTGTGTTCTAGTCCTTTCTCTTTATTACTTGTGTTTCTTAGCTTTCATACAAACTAGTTTTTCTAGTTCTTCATTTTATCTGTTAAGTGTTCTAAAGAA
The DNA here is from genome assembly GCA_018326385.1 of Flaveria bidentis. Taxonomy (NCBI): domain Eukaryota; kingdom Viridiplantae; phylum Streptophyta; class Magnoliopsida; order Asterales; family Asteraceae; genus Flaveria; species Flaveria bidentis. The sequence goes on from BJCM01094982.1 coordinate 15,012, forward strand.
CTCTCCTCACTTGTGTTGTTGTGTTGTTGTAGATACATGTGTACCTAGTTTAGGAGCTCAAATGTAAAATGTCTTTCATATATGTAATAGAATGGGTACTGAATGAAATATATTTCTTGTGGTTATGCTTATTATGTTGAATATTTCATTGCTTAGTGTATGATAACGTATGATTGAACTAACTATATAGGTTTGTGGTTGTTTATATAGTTCTTAGTCAAGAATGGTTGAGAAATATGTTTAAACTTAGTCATGTAAAGTTCTTATGCGAAAGGCCCATGCTAATGGACCATACGCATGAACAACTTCATGCTAATGAACCAGACGCACGACTGAACCAGGAGACTAGATCAGTCGCACGATTGTGACATGAGATTGACTCAGTTGCACGACTGAACACTCAGTCGTGAGGATGGATCAACCGCATGAGTCAGTTGCACGACTGAACCATGCTAATGGTTCAGTCGCACGAATAAGAAACCCTAACCTATAAATACCACTTAATTCGTGGAAAACGTAACAATTCGAATCCGTATGTACTAAATCGTACCCTAGCTGTCCAGAGACTTCAGAGAACCTGTTCCAAGTTCATAGATCACACAAAATCGTTTTGCAATCGTTCTTAACGTTTAGATTCAATCTAAGATCGATTCTACGTGCGTTCTCACTAATTGGATCGCCAATCAAATAGGATTCCGCACTATTTGAGTTGGTATACATGTAAATCAGTTAGTACTTCGTCCCGTACACGGTCCTAACAGTTGTAAAAGTGCATTGCACCCTTCCTATGGTATTGCACGTACACATGCACACATACATACACAAGCATAGTCATACACACATAAATACATTAGCATGACACAATTTGCATATCTCATACACAAACTAAAATGCACTAGTAGAAATGATCGTGCATTGCGGTGGTACGGCTGTTGCACGATTGTTTTAAGAATTCGATTATAGTCAGTATCGGCTCGGTTCATTATGACATAAATTACAAAAATCAAAATATAATATTAAAAAATTGAATGAAAAAAACAATTACATATATTACAAAAGTCTTTAAGACAACTATATTATCCTAACAAGATTAGTAAAAACATAAGTGATATTTGTGGTTGGGTATCACTTATTACCTAGATTTTAGGGGGGTTTGTTTTATAAATGTTGGTTAGAGTTTTATAATTATCGGAGGCAACTTTCGTTAGTGATTTGCATAGACTAGAGAAAGTTAATGGAGATATTGTCACCACAAATTATCATCTTGATTGTTATTGAGTTGTTTACAAACGGAAAGGGAAAGGGAAGAGGGATTTACACTCAATCGCAATGAATGAACGACATTGAAAGTAAATGACGGTTTTGTTTGGCCACATGTATATTTTTTAATGTATGCATTGTAAGCATCATATGTTATACTTTATTATAAGTTCATAAATGAAATAAAGTGGTAAATTTTTTAATTAACCAAGATTTTTTATATGGGTGTCTTAATTCATATATAAAATTATTAGCTTATCCTCCTTTCACTTTTATAATAAAATATATAGATAACTATTAAAATTATAAAACTCATAATATGACCTTAGAAAAATATTAGTATTATAGTTATTATAAATATGAATATATATATATATAAGTTATATACTTAGTTATTTAAATAAAATAATAATTAATTTAAATAGAATTTAGTTATAAAAATATAATTAGTATATATAAATTTAAATATCAATTTATAATATCATAAATAAAATAAAATTTAATAAACTCAATTAAATAAAATCATATTATTAGATAATGTATTAATAATTTTTATTAAATACATGAAAGAGAAAATCACAAAATGTCAAGGTATATAAAATTTAATGGACAAATTTACAATATTATCTCTAAATTTTCTATTTTATCCATCTTAAATGTCTTACACTCCTTTGTACATATTATTTCAAAACTTGTTTGCTTGAAAAAATTATATTTTTATTCAAAAATATGATTATAGTAGTATAGATATGAGTATTTAAATAAAATAATACTTAATTTAAATAGTATTTAGTTATAAAAATATGATTAGTAACTATAAATTTAAATGTTAATTTATAATATTATAAATAAAACAAAATTTGATGGAGTGAATTAAAAAATATAATATTATTAAATAATATATTAATAATGTATTAAGTAATACAATAATAAGAAGAATTTAATTAAATGCAGACAAAGTCAAGAATTATTGCATAAAACACTTGTACTTTATGCTTAAAATGTTGTATAGGTGTATTATATTTTAAATGAAATTACCATCTTATCCTTCTAATATGTATTATAAAATACATATATATACATACATATAGATATATATATATGTATGTATGTATATATATGTATATGTACATATGTATGTATATATATATATATATATATACATATATATATATATATATATATATATATATATATGTATATATATATATATATATACATATATATACATGTAGAGATTATATGAAATTGTTGATGCAACCCAAACACCTTAAGTCTCTCCTGCATGCATGCACATGGGTACTGAAGAAGAATGCTTCGAAAATTTCACACAAGCAACAGAAATATTCTAAGTGTGAAATCTTCCGAAGCCAAGACCAATATCTTCCGAAGCCAAAGATGAAGTCTTCCGAAGCCAACACTTGAAGACAGATTTCTTCTGAAGACTTTTAGTATACATGTTTTATCTGATGTACTTTACATAAAGTTGAATACCTTTCCGCTGCAACTCTGTAAAGTCACCAACTTTCATCAGTTAGTGAAAAGGTCCATACTTTTAGTAACTGTACATTGAGGTCTTGAGTCTGTAAACTTTCTACTTCATGTACTTTATCCTTTTTGTAATAGATTAGGATGTGAGCTATGGGATGTCATAGTCACTAGTCAAAAGGCAATCTGCCTTTTGACTCTACAATTGATTTTGTTTGTCTAGTCAATTGTATCCAGCTGGCCTTCAAAGTATGGCCGACTGTAGGATGTAGTATATGTATCACAAGTACTTGTAACTTTCTAGATATACTTTGTAACATTTGTAATAGAACTTGAGAAGGCAATATACTGCAATCTTGAAAACCATCTCCTTGTGTATTTTGCTATCTTGTTCTGTCTCATATTTACTTGTGTTCTTAGCATCATTTCTAGAGGTTAACCAGTTTCACTGTGTGATTAATTAAGTGTTCTTAAGCAACTCTCCTATTTGTGTTGTTGTGTTGTATTTGCATACCCTTCAACGGTCCTGCATTTGGTATTAGAGCTTTCGAGGATCTTGATATAAGATCTCACCATCTTAAGATCCCTCACACACACAAATACTTAACTTATCAAATGGCGGCCATTTCCAAATATGATATGGAAGCTGGAACCATGACAAAGTCTCCACTGATCACTCTTGATGACTTTGACACCTGGTGCCAAAGAATGGAAGGTTTCATCAGATCTCTAGACTCAATAATATGGGAGTCTGTTGAAAATGGACCTTAAATACCAAGCACCTCTTCTGCTACTGGTAGTGGTATGATCCCCAAGGCTAAGGCTGACTACTCAGATGAAGATAGAAAGAGAGTAGAGATTGACCAGAAGTCCATGACAACCCTTCAGACTACTCTTCCAAACTCTGTGTACAGAGGTTTCAAGAAATGAAAAACAGCTAAGCAGCTGTGGGATGCATTGAAACTGATATATGAGGGTTCCTCTGAAGCTAAGGAGAACAAGAAGGATCTCCTGAAGTGATAGTTTGAAAATTTCACTTTCAAAGTTGGTGAAACCATGACTCAATAATACTTCAGGTATGTTGAGATTGTGGATACCCTAGTGGATAGAAGAGTTGCTCTTGAAAATAGAGACATTGTAAGGAAGTTCATGTCCTCACTTCCTAGGCAATGGACACACTACTGTGTGGTTATCAAGAGAACTGAGAATACGAAAACTCTCACTCTAAAAGAGTTGTATGGGATTCTCAGTGGCTACCAGATGGAGATGAACATGCAAAGTTCATCTAGCAACTACAATAATCAAATGGGTTCAGCCCTTCATGTGGTTGAAAGGGGTAGCATAGAACCCCAGCATCATCTCATATGCTACCCTAACAACTCACCTAAGAGTCCTTTCATCACCTTTCCTGAGACACCAGGGGAGAACTATACTCAAGGAAGCCCATTCCATAAGATAAGTTCTTCTCAAGCCTTTGTGTCCTCTGATAAAAGTTATAGTAGCTTTCTTTTCACCCTTGAAGACCTGGACTGTATCCATCCAGATGATCTGGAGTACATGGAGATAGTCCAGCAGATGGCTCTTCTCACTCACAGAGCCAAGAAGTTCTACAAGCGGACAGGAAGAAAGTTTCCCAGCAATGCAGGCAGTGGAAAGTTTGGACTGGACAAAAGCAAAGTCAACTGTTACAACTATAACTTGATGGGCCACTTTGCCAGGGAGTGTAAGGCACCAAGAACAAATGGTGGCCAAGCACAGTCCAAACCAAACTACACTGACAAAGCT
>BJCM01095012.1:9282-25530 GCA_018326385.1 Flaveria bidentis
CCTAACGATTAGAATACGTTAAGAAAAGAGTAGGAATGATCAGAAATAGTCTATGAACTTGGAAGGGACGTTCTGGACGAACTTGGACGGCTAGGGTTATTAATCTTTGAAGTCTCCTTCTTTTTCACGAATTAAGTGGTATTTATAGTTTACAGCTTTCATTCGTAAGACTGAGCCATGCGTATGGCTCAGTCGCACAACTGAGTAGTACGATTGATTCATTCGGACGACTGAGTCAGTCTTATGACTCAGTAGTGCGATTGACTCAATCACCTGGTTTAGTCGTGCGATTGTCCTATTCGCATGGTTCAATCGTGCGCCTGTATCTTGAGACTTAGTTAAACAAACTCCTCAACCTTTAACAATTCAGAACTATGTCTAACAACTGTATACCTATATAGCATGTTCATATAAGCGTGTAATATACAATGATATAAATATATAAAATATTAAGCAACCAATACACATTCAATCATAGAGTTTTTTTTTCATTACATTGATCAAACATTACATATGTGTAACACAATGAAAGTCTAATACATTTAAGAACATTAGAACTGGAACTAGGGACATGTGTACCAACACATAAAATCACAATAAACTAGTTTAGAGCATAGGTAGATTGCTAAGTAGAATTTAACTATAATAGAGATTATCTAAAAGTTAGCTTTAATACAAAGCTTACTGAACTAAAATAGACATGATTAATATTCATAACTCTTGTTTATTAAAACAACATATATGATTTATTTTTGGGTTATTGGATTCTAATAATCTCAAATTTCATTTATTAACAAAGAATAATCCTAACTCAGTAAATATTTACACATACTCCCAACTTTTAGTTTATTTTCATCCAATGATCATTTACTAACCGGGAGTTAACTCCGTTAGCTTTTTTTATAATGTGGAATATTTTTGTGGCCAAAACACTAAACAGAAAGTTGAAATCCATCATCAAGTCCGTCAATTTGAAACTTACGCACCTAAAACCCCGTCAATCTCCCCCTACTGATTTGAACCATCAAACTTGTTGGAGGTAGATTTTAGGTGATGATGAAGGCTAGACAATAGAAAACGGACCTGATAAACACTAGGCGGTACTAAAATTGAAAAATGTCACAAAGTTAGGTTCATTTGATAAAAAAAACTAACGATGGTTAAATATCAGTTAGTAAAGAATCACTGGAGGAAAATAAGTTCAAAGTTAGAAGTGTCTGTAAACATTTACCAAATTGACATTAATCCCAGCCAATAGTTGGAAGTTGAGATTATTAAAATCTAATTACGTTTTATTTATTTTTTTAAAGTATAAACATGAATCATGATTGCATATGTTTTATGTGTGGGGACGTTGTTCATATATTAATGAAGAAAATACAATATAATTGGAAAACAAATACAACTTGAAATGAAAATACAATATGAGTTATACTAGGAGTGCGGAAGAAACTGAAAAAACCAAACTGCAATCGAAAATACCAAAGTAAGCGAACTTAAAAAACTGAAACCATTAAGAAACCGATGGTTCGGTTTGATGATTTTTAAAAACTGGTTTTTTTGTTCGGTTTTGGTTTTGCTTGTTACGGAAACCGAAAAACCGAACTAAAACCATAAAATTGAACTTCTAATTTTAGAGGTATATTCATATATTTATAAACACGACTAACCTATAAATTATATATTTAACTTATGCTATCTAATACACAAGATTTAGTTTCAAGAATAATCTTTAAACATTTTTTTTGGAAGATTAAAGTGTTATATTGAATTTTTTATTATGTATTTTATTAATAGCAATTAATTGTAATCTTAAGTAACTTATAGAAATATATAAATTATGTTTGAATATCAAAATATGATGTAAGCCAAAGTGTTTAACTTAAGTTTATTACTTTTGACCAATTTTTTTAGTAAAATTGAAGCCCAAAAACAAAACCGAAACCGAAGTGGAAACCAAAAACCGAAGTGAAAACCAAAAACCAAAAACCAAAAAAACGAAAAGCGGACAATTTTAAAAACCTAGAAACTAAAATATCAGTTTTTGGTTTTGGTTTTAGACTAAAACCAAACCAAACCGATCATGCAAACCCTTAATTATATCTGATGACATAAATGAATGAGAAGAACGAATATAAGACATAAGGCCCGTGTTGTTCAGTACATTTTCCTTAAAGCAACCTAAAGTCTTCCAAAATAACTTGTTTTTCATAGAAAAACTACGATACTAGATTGTATTCTTGAAGTAACCCAAAGAGTCTAAGAATGCACAAAATTGTTTGGATGAATTTGTTTGTGTTTGGGTGTTATTAAGAGCATACAAAGTTTCTCGAATTTATGATACTTATAGGTAACACCTTATTAAATAGTTGACACAACTTGAAACAATCCAATTAAACTTGTTAAAATATATTAAGTGCATAAAATTTAATTTAATTTCTTTAAAGTTTCATTTATTTAATACCTGACTTCTATAGAACTCAATCACATATTAAATGTCTTTAATACGCTTCGTACTTTTTTCATTCACTAATGTTTGTCCAACTGAATTTTTTCGAAGGTTTTTAATACGACAAAAGGGAGTTATACATATAATTCATTATGGTTGATTATTAGTATCCTTGTAAAAAATGTTTAAATAAGATTTATTGTATTATAGATATACATGATTCATAGTTTAGCATGTTAATATAATGAGTGTTAGATTTGTAAGTTGATTATGTTTTCTTCTCATATATTTCATTTGTATATTTCATCTGTGAGATACACTTAATTAACAACATAAACATGTCTCTCCTTAATACTTTGATATTATACTAGTTGGATAACAAATTAATACAACATTTTTCATTAAGGCCGGTATATTCAAATTTTTTTAACTCAAAGATCATATTTCATTATTTTCTATATACAACATCATAAGTCGCATAAGGTTTTGATTTTACAAACTTTTAGTCTACAAAGGTTCTTTAGATACCAATGCAACAATTGTAACTACCAGAAATCTTTATCCAAAAAGAATCAAATTTATGGTAGGAAAATGCGTTCTCTTCGCTTTCTTCATCACAAATTACCTATTTTTATCCACCAAAAATCTTGCACAAAATCTTTCCATCTTTTTCTTCATTATCCTGGTGTAGAAAGAATCTCCAAAATGCAAAAATGGATGAAGAATTTTGTGACATCGTTAACCCAGCATTGTCATTAACCGCACAAGTCTCTTCCATTCTTGTTCTCTCTCACGTTTTTCAGATTTTCCTCAAGCCATTGGGACAACATGCGCCTGTTGCTCAGATCCTCGTATGTTAATCGTAGTTAATATCCCATTTGTTTTTTTAATTTCTTTTGATCCAATGCATTTGTGCGTATTTGTTGAATGATTCATTTCATGCATGTATCATGGTATAATTCTTACAATTCTTCTCATTAACATCACTTTTATCTTTTGTAGGCAGGGCTCCTCCTTGGCCCATCAGGTCTATCGCGATCGCCACAAATACGAAGCTTCTTTTTTGAAAATTTTGTTGTTGATTTCTATGCAAGTTTGACACTATACTGCAGGGTTGGAATCATGTTTCTCATTGGCCTTGAGATGGATGTATCTTATATAATGCATAACTTTCACACAATAAGCGTCATCGTATGTGGTGGTTGCGTGATATGTACATTATTTGCGGCAGCTATTACATTCTTTGTTTATGACCAATCTGGATCTCAAGGATCACATGTGATGATGGGCTTAGTCCTCATAGTGATTTTAGCCAATACAGCTTCTCCCATTGTGTTTCGATTAGTAGCTGATCTGAAGTTTACGACGACTGATAATGGTCGTCTGGCAATATGTTGTTCGCTGATCGCTGACATGTATGGTATGTTTATCTTAATTATAATCACTGCAGCAAGACATAAAGGAACTTCTTTTAGATGGTTAATGAAGGCTTTATGTTCCCTTTTGATACTTGTGGGTGTTGTGATTTTCACCAAGTATTTAGCCAATTGGCTAAATCACAAAAGCAGAAAGCGAAAGAACCTTAGGCCTTTGGAAGTAATGCTGATTTGTGCAGTTGTTATATCTGCGGCCATGACTTTAGAAACTATGGGATTCAGCAGTATATTAGCTTGTTTAATTATGGGTTTGATGTTTCCAAGGCGAGGAAAATCAGCTCGGACAATGATGGCTACGGTGACATACATGGTTTACAACTTCATATTCCCTATATACTTTGGTTTCACCGGATTCAGAACTGATATAGCGTATCTTAATAATCTAAGAAACATTGGCATTGTTGTCATGATAATCTTGTTGAGCATTGGTGGCAAAATTACTGGCACGCTCGCAGCTTGTCATTACTTAAAGAGACCACTAAACGAGGGCGTCCTTCTTGCTTTTCTCTTTAACATGAAGGGTCATGTAGATCTCCTGACATTGACAACGGCTATAGTCAATAACGTGAGTGTTTATATGCCTCTAACTTTTAACAGTTAATATTTTACCAAGTGGCGTGTGGCCATACAAATGGATCGGGAAAATTTCTAAAAAAACATGTTGACAGCCATAAAACCAAATAAACATTGATTTTTAACGCCCCAAACCACTATCATCCAATCATATTAGGACAAGTACCCGAACTCAGTTAAGGGGCGACCCTAGATGTGTTAAATCTTTGATTTTGTCCGATATCTTTGAAATATCATTGTATTAGCTTGTTCCAAATTTCTAAAAGGATATATGATGTTTTATGTTGATGCAGGCGGTAACAAGTATAGTGTTTTACAATCTGATGCTTATTGTTGTGGTCATTAGTTCGCTAATATCATCCATAGTAGTCAGTTACATGGCGAAAAGAGATGGTGAAGCCTTGGGTATCAAGCACATACCAATGGAATGTCATAATCCCAAGAAGGAGCTAATATTACTGGCTTGTGTGCATAGTCCCCGACTGGTGGCTACTACGGTTGGGCTCATTGAATCACTCAGAGGGTCTGAAAATGTTCCAATTGCGCCTTACTTGATGCACATGGTTGAGCTTCGTGAGAATGAAAATGACATTAATTCAACAGATTACCAACTTGAAGAAGATGAACTTACTGATGAAGAAAAAGAAGACTATGGTGCTGACGACTCAGTGGAAATAAATGAATCTGTTGACATTTTCACCGCAGAAACCAAAATGACGATTCATCAAATAAAAAACGTGTCTCCTTGTTTGAGAATGTTTGAAGATGTTTGTGACTATGCAGAATACATACGCGCATCAATAATAATAATTCCTTTCCACAAGCGACAACGAATAGATGGTAAATTTGAGAACGATAAGAAGAGTATAAGAAAAATGAACCAGAAAGTGTTGCATCATGCGCCATGTTCAGTGGCAATTCTTATAGACCGCGGACATAATGCCAGGGCTTCAAAGGTTGCTGGTTCCGAATCTTTGCAGCAAGTTGCAACTTTGTTTTTTGGTGGCCCTGATGACCGCGAGGCATTAGGACTTAGTAAACGTCTATGCACACATCATCATACAAATCTTACACTTATTAGGTTTCTCCCAACATCAAGAAAAGATGTAAGCTTACAAATCAACGTGACCCACCACGCAGATGATGTAGAAGTGGCCGCACGAATTTCTGGACCAGAAATTGATGGTGCAGACAATGTTGCCTTAAAAGACTTTTATAACAGGTATTCCTAAACATATGCATAATCCAGTGAAAAGCAACTATATAGAGGTATTATAATAAACAAATAAATAAACGTACCCGTAATATCTCACTCATAAAGTAGAGTCTAGGGATGTATTACAATAAGTTCCAGACCAGAAATTACCGGAGCAGACGGTGCGTCGTCAAAAGACTTTTTATAAATATGCATCCCTGAACATCTCATATACTAGTGAAAAGTAACTGTATAAAGGTATTATCATAAACAAAAAACAAACAAACAAACGTACACAACAATATCTCACTCATAAAGTAGTCAGAAGGTATTAGCAAAACATGGTCTTAAAAAAATAAAACGTGAGTAAGTATTAAATATTGATATTATTAAAGTTCACAAATAATCAGAGCTTATTTTATTTTTATGCTTTTAATTTTAGTTATGTGACATCGGGCAAAGCGAGATTTTTAGAGAAATATAGTGACGATGGAGAACAGACAGCAACAATCTTGAGAAACATAGCAGAGACGTATTCGATGTTCATAGTGGGGAAGGGTGGTGGAAGAGTGGAATCCCCTCTCACAAGTGGAATGAGTGACGTTGAAAAGTGTCCAGAGCTTGGTTTAGTGGGAGATTTCATGGCTTCTTCTGAATTCAATAAAAGTGGTTCGGTTTTGGTTATTCAACAACGTGTTGGAGAACCTGATCATAATAGGCGCGTGTAGCACTCATTGGGATGGTAGCAAATCTCTCACGTAGAGGAGATGATGAACATTGAACAAGGGAGCATGTGTCAACATATAAATGCAATGACTAACAAATTATAGCTAAGGTTTCTCATTAGTGTTTTGGGCATGTTAATGCTTGAAGTCGATCTACTTGTACATAGTGTTAGTGTACCTTTACATGTAAATGAGAAAGATAGATATGCATTTGAATTGTGAGGTGGTTGTGTAGGGATATTGAATGATGTAGTGGGTTGTAGGATGATGATGTTATTATCTCTGTGTTTGAGGTTGTTCTATTCATGTGAGGATTAGTTATCTTCAATGAAACTCAATCGTATATTTACTATCCTATTTATTTTGTGCTAGATTTGTCTCCTATATTATATTACATATTAAAACCTTTGGTCGGTGGGACTAGTAATGTTTTTAATCTTTTTAATTTTGCCACACCATTTTGGGGGGTTTTTCATCAGCTTTCTACCATATTTATTTGTATAAGGTTTGCATTCTTACATATTTGAGAGAAAAAGTAGAGAGAGGCAGTGGCGGCTGATGAGTGATCATCTCCGGTGCTCTTTGTCATCGATGGATCAACATTCGGTCCTTAGATTGCGACACTGGTGTCTCCCCGTCTCCATTTCTGCAATGATCTCCATTCTTGGACAGAGAAGGTTATCTAGAGATAGAAAGTAGGGATAAGTGGAGGAATCACCGTCTCTGGTGGCAGTTGTCGTCGATTAACGTTCGTCCAACCTTGCACTCATGACATCTAGTGCCTCCCTACCTCTATCTCTTCGATTATCTCCATTCGTTGCTTTATTGGGGTGTTATTTGGTATCTGTCGATGATGGCTAGCCTGAGACTTTCTTGTGGCCTATCGTTGTTGGTAGCCACCTGTCGCACCTTTTCTAGCGACGGCAGTTAGGTTGTGCCTTGGTAGCATAGGCTCTGCAGCCAGTCAATTTGAAGCTCGATGTACTTTGGGGTTCTTGATATCTTCGGCCGATGATGACTAGGCCGACCTGGTCTGAGACTTGATCATGCATCAATTTTGTTGTCTGTTTAACTAGCCATATTTGACTTTTTGTCAAAACCCTAGATCAGTTTATTGTCTCCGCTTAGTTTTCTTAGCAATACCTGCTGAGATTTGGTTTTGATTGCTTTCTTGAGGCGTTGCCTAGGACTGTCTTGTAGCCTAATGTTGTTGGTCATCGATCGTTGGCCTTTTATAGTAGCGGAGGTTAAGGTCGTTGTTAGGATCTGGTATTTAAACGAAACACCAATTGATTAACGTGTTAAACTAAACCAAATAGTGCGGAATCCTATTTTATTGGCGATCCAATCAGTGAGAATGCACGTAGAAACAATAACGTATTGAATCTAACATCAAGAATCGATTAGGAATCGATCTACAGCGTTCTATGAACTTGGAGTACGAACTTAGAGGCTTCTGGATGGCTAGGGTAAGTCTAGAGTCGAAGTGGACTGAATGCTTATCTTTTTCCACGAATTAGGTGGTATTTATAGGTTAGGGTTGCTCATTCGGGCGACTGAACCATTAGCATGGTTCAGTCGTGCGATTGAGTCATACGGTTGGTCCATTCGCCCGACTGAGTGTTCAGCCGTGCGATTGAGCCAATCTTAGATGACAATCATACGACTGATCCAGTCTCCTGGTTCAGTCGTGCGACTGAGTCATTCGCATGAAGTTGTTCATGCGTATGGTCCGTTAGCATGGGCCATTCACATGATAACTTCATGTTATTAAGTTTAAGTGTATTAAATTTCATAATATTATTTATATTGAATCAATCAACCACCACCTATATAATCAATTCAATAAGCGTTAAACAACTCATTAATGAAACATTAAACATTATAAGCACAACCAAACATTTTCATTTCATTAAGTACCCGACGATTACATAAGTGTAAGACAACAAAGACATATTACATTAAGATCAGAATCAAGGTACACATGTATCAATAGTTAGAGACCCACTAAAAACATACCCGAACACATACAAACACATATAAGCATAAACCCGAGGATAAGACCAGTCAAGAACACCATAAAAGCATGAATTCCTACCTTGAATTCGAATTATTTCTTCTTGTTCTTCTTCAAACCCGAGCTCTGCTCTTTCTCTCTCTGAAATTCGAATTCAGTGGTGTATGGGACATATCGGCGGCCATACCACCTTTTACACCCACTTTTCAAACATTTTGTCCTTTTGGACAATTTTTACCCCTAGACTTGGGTTTTATTTCTTTTCCTTCTTTTCTTCGCTTAATCTTCTTTTTCTTTGACTTTAAAATAATCGGGTGTTACACTTCAATCATCCTTTGTTGTAATAAAACCCCTCACAACTTTTCTTCCATCATCATCTCTTGTTATTTCAGCTGTTTTCAAAACTTTTTGATCAGTTGTGCATATATAATAGGACGTGCACATATAGCATATACATATTTGGTTCTAAACAAGTATCTGATCATTTCTTTATAACCCATAGCATCTCTAGCATCTTCATTCAGAAAAGCTGTCATATTTTGCTTTGGCTCGAACTTTAACTCAGTCATCTGTTAATAAAAAAAAAGGCATAAGTTTGAATAAATTGCATTGGTGTAAATCTCATTATGGCTTATCAATTTTGAACCAATAACACATGAAATTTTTTCTAAGTGTTTTATACACTAAGCACTTATAATGTATTAGTTACAAAATCAATTAACATTTCGAGATTAATATCAATCAAAACACAACACAATATGCACACTTGTTAATTTTTCAAATTTTAATTTATCTTAGTAAATTAAAAAAATTATTTATTTTTTTTTATTATTTTTAACTGATGAACATCAAGATCATCAAGAAAAAATTGTGATGAAATCATGTTTTGGTGCTTCTAATCTGGTCTGGTCGAAAACATGTATTAACAACAATTTCATGTTCAATTTATGCTATTATAACACATTTACGTGTCAGATTTTCGAATTTCTAAAACACTTAGGGTTCGAGCGTCTGAATAGACTTTGTATGCACAATCTACTATTTGGTTATTATTATGAAATTTAATGTTATACAATCAACATGATGCTTAGAATCAAAGATTTTACTAATTTATCATATTGATTTTAAATAATCAATTAAAATTATGTAAATGGGAAGTGTCGGGTGTGAATGAGAGTAAACAGAGTTTGAGTGTAAATGAACAAGTGAAAATGAAAATTCTATCAAGTGTTGAATATATGTAAGTGTAAAAAATTTTACGTGCATAACCACTATGAAGGCGTATGACCACTGTTGAGACGCATAAGACTTAGGCGTATGAATACACTTGGTCAGATTTCATAAAAAAATCTTAGGTGCATGGGCACTGTTTAAGGCACATGGGCACTGTTATAGGCGCATGACTCAACATTTCAAAGCTTCTACACTTGGAATATTTTCAACATTAGAAAGTCTAGTACTGTTCAAGCACATGAGCTTGACTTGAAACGCCAAACACCTAACCAATTTTTCAGTCACATGACAATTGTTTAGGCGCATGGGGTTGAACCAAACGCCCAACACTTGAACAAATTTCAAAAAATCTATCATACTCCTGAAATGGACTTTTGACCACTGTTCAAGCATAGAAGAACCTTTCCATACGTCTAACACTTGGAATTTTCTTACTAAATTCGTCCAAACCCTAATTATGCAAATTAGCACTATTCCTCTTGAAATTTCAACCCTTACTCAAATTTTGACTTTAGTCACCAATCAAGCACATTTTGACTTTTTAACATTAAAAAACAATTTATATTTTTTAATTCTTTTTATTTTTAATTAATTTCTCTTTATTTTAGTCTCAAATTTTGAAATTTTTTAAGTACACAAATGATATCAATTTTATTTTTGTTTGCAAGAAGCTTTTTCACTTAATCTGAAATCTTTTCAGGTTCATTTTGTTTCATCATATCAAACACACACATGCTTGTAAAATTTTAGCTTCATCCTTTTAATCCAAACATTTTATTTTGATTATTTGTTTTCCGTTACTCTTTATAAACTTTTAAGTTCATAAACTTAGAAGTTTATTTGATGTTTAAAAAATAAAGACAACCAATCATTATTAACATGTCTGCACATAGTAGATCATGCAAAAATCATAATAAAGCATAATAAAACTCTACTATATACATATTGAATCACATGCCTGCTGTAAGATCATATCAGTTTAGAATCAACTCATTAAAAAAAGAAAAATTATGGATAGTCATAGACGATGATTAAATCATGATTAGGTGTGTTCTAGATCAGTGTTCCCGCAGCAGAGGAGACACTAGATCTAAGGACAGACAATGAGTGCTTTAGGTAACAGTATCAACACACTTACTTTTTTAATTCTTGGATTGATTAAGGTTCAATTAGATATGATATTATATAACCCACACTTAGACTTAGAGAGCCCGATCCTTACCAAGGTATGCAAGTAAGCATTTTTACTCAACTTAAAAACTTAATATATATGTATAACGAGATCTCATGTTTAGGTCAATGAGAGAATCATCATGGTTAAATCATTTGATAATCTTCGAGAAAACCACCATAGACGAACCATTAGGTAATCTCCGAATCCGTTTCATAAATAAATAAATATAGATAATTTATAAAGAATCATAGGGCATCCATTTTGGACTTTTGAAAGGATTGTGCATATTGGCATCTTTTGCATCGGGTGAGAATATCCAGGTTTGTAATGACTTACAACAGAGGATACCTCGTCACTTCAGGTCTATGATGGCTCATAACAAAGACGTGAACATATGCTTTTAAATAGATGTCATGGTTATTCATATCACCACCAGGTGTGAGTTTATGACTTTACAAGCAATCAACCAGATAAACCAACACTACAAACTAAGATGGACACACACAAATGCATAATAGGTTTAGTTTAATCACAAGAATTTACTTTTTGTATAGCTGCATCAGTTTACCTACACATCATATCTGATCATGACAGACTTTATTAAGGAGTGAAGTATGCTACTGATTATAACTGATGTACAATCATTTCTCACATATTGTAATGGTAGATTCAATTCTAAAATAAGTAAAGAACAACTAAACTCTATTTTTGTATTTTTATTTTATATTTTTCTCTTTTGATTATGTTATTTTCTAGTTTTGTATTTGTTTTTTAGCACCCACACAAAATGTACAATTAGACAATCAACTTCGACAATTTCTCTTTTAATTTTCTTATTCAATGATGGGAGGGTTCTTTTCATTTTAATGATTCAAAATCAGTTTTCAAACATTGTTAATGAGACCAATTGAGTCGACCAAATACTTAAACCTTCCTGGTAAAAAGACTTTGGTAAAGAGGTCAGTCAATAGTTTTTTAGTAGATATTTGAATCAAAATGATTAAACCCTTTTAAAGTTATCACTAACAAAATAATATCGAATCTTGATATGCTTTGTTTTACAATGCTGGAAAGGATTAACTGTTATAAACATAGTTGCAGTGTTATCAATGTAAATAGGGTTTTAAGAAAATTGAACCCGTAATCCAATAATTGGTTTTGTAACCAAAGGATTTAGGAACATCTTGCTGATGCAGCTATGTACTCAGCTTCTATAGTTGAATCGAAGATATTTGTTTGTTTCTTACATTGCCATAAGACTAATTTGGGACCCAAAAACTGAAACCACCCATCGTAAATTTACGATCATGGCAACATCCCCCATAATCACTATCAGTATATCCATGTAACTTGAAGTTTCCTTTAAAAGGATACCATAACCCTAGAGGCAGTTTTCCTTTGAGATAGAATATACATTTGACAACAATAAAATGAGATTCCTTCGGGTCATATTGATACCTAGCACAAACACAAACAACATACATTATATCAGGTTTAGATGAAGTAAGATACATTAAAGATCCAATCATAGATCTGTATAAAGTTTGGTCTATTAATTTTCCTTTTGGATCAGGATCAATCTTGGTATTGATGTTAGTTAGAGTTCTAATGGATTCACAATCTTGCATTTTAAATTTTTTCACGAGTTTTTTTAAAGATTTCTCCTGATTGATAAAAATTCCATCTGCAGACTGTTTAACTTGTAAACCAAGAAAAAAATTATTTCTCCCATAGAACTCATTTGGAAACGAGACTTCATGATCTCTTCAAATTCTGAGCACAATTTTTGACTTGTAGGATCAAATATGATATCATCCACATACACTTAAGCGCATAAGAGATCATCCATGTCCTTCTTTATAAATAAAGTCGGATCAATTTTCCCTCTTGTGTATCCATGTTGGATCAAATATTGTGATAATGTTTTTTTACCAAATTCTAGGAGCTTGATGTAAACCATATAAAGTTTTACTCAGCTTGTACGCGCTATAAGGGTTTCTGAATCTTCAGAACCTTGAGTTTGTTTGACATACACATCATCCATTATTGGTCCATACAAAAGGCATCTTTGATGTCCATTTGATACACCTTGAATTTCATATAAGAAGCATAAGCTAGAAAGACATGAATTGCTTCAAATCTTGCACTGGAGCAAATACTTCATCATAATCAATTCCTTCCTCGTGGGTGTAACCCTATGCAACAAGTGTTGTTTTGTTTCAAACAACAATTCCCAGATCATCTTATTTGTTTCTAATAAACTATTTGTGTCGATGGCATTTTCTCCTTCCCGCAAATCCACAAGCTTTCACACTTCCTGTTTATGGAACTGTAATAACTCTTCTTGCACAACTCAATCCAACTATTGTCCTGTAATGCTTGAGAAATATTCTTAGGAATGATTTGAGATAGAAAACATGAGTATAGGTAAAGTTTTGCTTGTTTTGAATGACTCCTCATTGTTCTCTCATTCAAAGAACCAATAATCTATGATATAGGATGTTGGAATCTCATCTTATTTAACATTTACATCAAGATTTGTCTGGTTCAAGTTGGAAAGCTGTTACAATAGATTTGAAGAATGTGGAGTGAAATTGTGAATTTGAGTTGGCGTGTTGATAAAATAATCAAGCTTATCATTAACAACTACATCTCTAGAAATAGATAAAGTTCCAAACTCAGGTTGACAATTTCTAGACCATCATTAGGAATTATTTGCGATACATCTCTAGAAATAGATAAAGTTCCAAACATTTCTTTATTTACCAATTTTTTTAAAGTTTTGTCCTTTTTACACTTTTAACCCTTCAACTTTGGTTATATAACTTTTCTTTCTTATTCTTCACTTTATTCTTCTTTGCTAACTAAAAAAAATAACCGGGTGTTACAAGTCCACCCCCTTATATAGGTTTCGCCCACGAAACCTGTTATTCCTCAAACAATCGTGGGTAATGCTGCCCCATCTCTTCTTCCATCTCCCATGTAGACTCAGATCCTTTCTGTGCCTCCACTGTACACGCATAAGAGGAACCACTTTATTCCTTAACCTCTTCTCTTTACGATCAATGATTTCCACTGGTTGCTCCACGTAATTGAGCCGTTCATCTACCTCGATATCCTCTAGTGGAACAATCATATCCTCGTTAGCTAAACACTTTCTCAGATGAGATACATGGAATGTCGGGTGAATTCCACTTAATTCACCTGGTAACTCTAATCTATAGGCCACCTCTCCTACTCGGGCAATGATTCGGAAAGGCCCTATGTATCTCGGGCTCAACTTGCCCTGCTTTTTGAACTGAATGATACCTTTCCAAGGTGAGACCTTCAACATGACTCTATCACCCACCTAGAACTCAATTGGTCTACATCTCTTATCAGCATACGACTTTTGCCTATCTTTAGCTGCCTTCATAAAGGCTTTGATACTTTCTAGCTTCTCAGTCGTAGTCTCAATCACTTCGACGCTCCCTAAATCTTTATGACCAATATCACCCCAACACACGGGTGTTATACATCTCCTCCCGTATAGCATTTCATAAGGCGGCATACCAATATTGGCATGATAACTATTGTTATATGAGAACTCAGCTAACGGTAGGTGGTCATCCCAACTTCCTCCAAAATCAATGACGCATGCCCGAAGCATATCTTCCAGCCTCTGAATGATCCTTTCTAACTGACCATCCGTCTAAGGATGATAAGCCATGCTTATATGTAACCTCGTCCCCATCGTATCGTGGAATTTCTTCCAGAATTTAGATGTAAACCGGGTGTCACGATCAGTTACAATAGACTCTGGCACACCATGACGAGTTATAATCTCTTTGATGAACAGATCCGCCAACCTCTCGGATGAATATGTCTCGCGGATCAGTAGGAAGTGAGCACTTTTCGTCAAACGATCGACTATCACCCATATAGCATCATACCATATCAGGGTGCGCGGTAACTTCGTAATAAAATCCATGGTGATGTGCTCCCACTTCCACTCTGGTGTATCCAAAGGTTGGATCTTCCCATGCGGCTTTTGGTGCTCTGCCTTCACTTGTAAGCAAGTAATGCATTTACTCACATACTCCACCAGATCATGCTTCATGCTCGGCCACCAATAATCATTCTTCATGTCTTGGTACATCTTTGTAGCATCAGGGTGAATAGAGTATCGAGTTTTATGAGCTTCATCCATAATCTTCACACGTAGATCCCCATAACGTGAAATCCACATCCTTCCAAACTGGGTCCTAACACCGAGTTTGTTTTCACCCAACTCCGCGACTAGACCTCTCATTCTTCAAGAGTTAAGATGATCTTCTTTCAACGTCTCATCTTGAAACTCCTTGACTTGCTTCATCACATTAGAGGTCATGATCAACCGGTAAGCTTTCACCCGAATCGGCTTGGGTCTCTCCTTTTGGCTAAGGGCATCCGCCACCACGTTGGCTTTGCTCGAATGATAATGGATCTTACAATCATAATCTTTTATGAGCTCTAACCATCTCCTCTGCCTCATGTTCAGGTCCTTCTGCTCGAAGAAGTACTTCAAGATTTTGTGGTCAGTGAATATGGTGCACTTCATCCCATATAGGTAGTGCCTACACATCTTTAACGCGAAGACCATGGCTACTAGCTCCAAGTAATGAGTAGGATAATTAACCTCATGAACTTTCAGCTGTCGGGATACGTAGGCTATAACCTTTCCTCTCTGCCTCAACACACATCCCAACGCCGAGTAGGAAACATCTGAATAAACCACCAAATCTTCACTTCCATCAGGTAACGACAAAACAGGAGCTTGAGTCAATCTCGCCTCTAACTCCTCAAACGCCTTCTCTTGAGCTTGACCCCATACAAACTTTACATAGTTACGAGTCAACTTGGTTAATGGAGAGGCGATCTTAGAGAAGTCTTGAATAAACCTTCTGTAGTAGCCTACCAAACCCAAGAAACTACAAATCTTGGATGGCAACTTTGGAGAATTCCATTGCATTACCGCCTCCACCTTTGCCGGGTCTACCATAATCCCTTCATGATTCACTACATGACCCAAGAACTGGACTTCACGCAACCAGAACGCGCACTTGGAGAACTTGGCATACAACTTCTCCCTTCTCAATGTCTCCAGAACCTCCCGAATGTGACCGGCATGCTCTATCTCGCTCCTCGAATAAATCGGGATATCATCGATAAACACAATCACTGATTTATCCAACATCGGTCGGCACATTCGATTCATCAGATCCATAAAAGCAGCTGGTGCATTGGTCAATCCAAAAGACATAAGGAGGAATTCGTAGTGTCCATAACGCGTGCGAAAAGCTGTTTTAGGAATATCCTGTTCTTTCACCCTTAACTGATGGTAGCCAGATCGAAGGTCTATCCTTGAGAACCAACTGGCACCCTGAAGCTGATCAAATAGGTCATCAATTCTTGGTAAGGGGTACCG